>MU769124.1:42489-74332 GCA_026770625.1 Nicotiana glauca
TTTTGGTGTTATCTAACCTGATTCGAGTTTCGAACTTGAATCGTAATTTGAGTTTCATGAATTGAGTCTAAATGTTTGTTCTGATTGAATCCAACCTTATTGAGTTATCCCAATGTGATTAACCTAGTTTCCCTTATTAGGTGTATTGGTTATAGCTGTTGTAGTTTAGTAGATTGATTAGGGAAGCTGGGGTAAGACATTAATTTCAGTAGTTTCAGAGGGTATTTTGGGGAAATAGATTACATGAATAATTGATTAAGGGCTCCTTAATATTTAAAGTCTGTTAGTGGACTAATTTGAGATATTCCTAAGTGGGCTTGTGAAAAGATAATAGATAACTATTAGTGGGAAAGGCACTTGCTGTTTTTAAGGATTAAAGTGGTGCAATGGCTGATGACTTTTAAATGAAAATATAGTGGAAAATGCACTGAGGGGATACCACTAAAAGGGGCCTGAAAATCTGGACAAAAAGGGGATTGAAAACTTATAAACAGGACACATTTCTGATAGCCTAGGGGGGATAGAGGAGCTTTAGACAGTTTGGGGGGCTGGCTTTAGTCTTGGAAAGTCAGTGTTGAGAGCTTAAAACTGGAGATTTTTTTTAGCAGAACATATGGAGAGCTTAAGAGGAGAATAGTTCATAGTCCAAAACACTGAGAAAAATACTCTGAAAATCTGAGAGCTAGAGAGCTAATAACATTTGAGGAAAACTAATAAGCAGAGCTCGGGGGCTGGTAGTTGAAGGCTGAAAATCAGTTTCTGAGAGAGTTTTAAGAGATCATTTTAAAAGTTATTAAAGAGAGCATTTTGAGAGGTTTTAAGCAGTCAGTTAGTTCAACTACTACTGTCCCATTGAAAAAACTGAAGAGAACTTCAGCTTTAATTGTCAAGTTATAGTTTCGAGTTCAGCTTTGGGTTACTGGATTCCAGGGGGTGTCTCTAATTGTATTTCGATTGGTATTTGTTTGCAATTAAAGAATTTGGGGTCAATTATTTGTAGTTGTGATTCTGTGGGTTATTGGGTTTCATTTTGGTTCATTTTGGGGGCTGTGCTGGTTGTTTTGAGACCTTCCCATTGATGCGCTGTTGGGTTTGTTTAAGTTGTTCCATCGCTGCTATTGTATTGTTGTTGCATTGCTACTGCTGATTTCTTCTTCCATTGTAATGATTTCCAGGTATTTCTTCATCTCCAGTCGATGTATGAAAGATTGAAATAATCAGTTTGTGAGAACTAATTGAAGAAATGAAATTCGGCCTGCGTTCGTGGACATCAACTTGTTTAAGTTTTTTGTATAGTTTAAATGTATTCCTACAGTAGCTATAGTGGAACTCGATGAATGGAATGCTTTATAATTTGTAATAAGTGGACTACGTAGTAAATATTCTCTCGGACTTACCTTAGAAGTTGAATGCCTGACTTAGTTTTATGTTTGTGAGTTTCAGTGACAGCTAAGTCTGTTTGAAATACTAGATAAGCATGCTAGGAAATATGAAAGATAGAAATAGCCGAACTATACAACCAGGGTGGCAATGTTAGCATTCAGTCCCTTAAAGGTGTATAATTTCAATCTTGTTGTTTAATGCAATTCGACATGTCTAGTTCGCTTTTCATGGTTAAGTAATGTTAGCATAATTCGATCCCAACTTGAAGTAAATTCAGTGGACACTTGTTCATATTGAATTGAAGTTTGGTTTGGTTTAAGCGGTTTGGGCTCAATAGCCCATTTTCGAGAAGTGTAAGCCTTAGCGCCCTAAGGAGTGGCCTGGGTCCAGTTCTGATACTATGTACATTTGGGCCTGAGCCAAGGCTTGTGATTGGCCATTCTTTTAATCCAGTAATAAATTAATTAAGATTTCTTTATTTTAGAGACAAAACATAAATAGAAAATTATAGCTGCTTTAGGATCGGCCTTTTAATAAAGAATGAGACGAGCCTCACCAAATAAAACGTACAGATTGTGGGGCCCTCATGAATGTATATATTAAAATACTTAGATCTTGGGACGGGCTGTTTAACGAATTCCATGGCCTTCCCAAAAATAATAACGCGTTAGTCTCATTAGGCGCGTACTTTAATAACATTACCTCCCTAAACTCGGGTGCACATTTATGTGACCCAAATCCAAATCTCAATGGAGTCGAGATGGGTCAACAATCACGGGTACATTGATGTGACGTGGTTCGGGACGCATTTTTACGACGTTGCAATTCTCATTAAAAAATAATAATAATAATAAAAGCGATAAAAGAGTTAAAATTTGCACATAGGTTCAACATGTATTAAAATCAGATAAATAAGCCAAATATGATAGTTGAGCGACCATGCTAGAACCATAGAACTCGGGAATGCCTAACACCTTCTCCCGGGTTAACAGAATTCCTTATCCGGATTTTTGGTCTGCGGACTGTAACACAGAGTCAATCTTTTCCTCGATTCAGGATTCAAACCGATGACTTGGGACACCATAATCTCCTAAGTGTCGACTCTGAATCTCTTAATAAATAAATCTCGTTTTGATTGTCATTTAATTGGAAAAACTCCCTTTATTACACCCCTTATGCGGGTGTAGTTGCGAAAAAGGAAGTGTGACAGCTCTGGCGACTCTGCTGGGGATAAAAACCCAGAACTTTGGTTCAGGGTTCAAGAATTCGAGCTTGGTATATTTGTTGTATTTGGAGTGTATATTATCTGATTTTCTACATGTTTCATGCTATATGTGCTAAATGCTTTACCGCTTTAATATTATTTGAACTGTATATATAAACTGTGCCGAAACCCCTCTCTTCTCTCTCCTGAGGAGGGCACGTTGGTCGTGACTTCTTTCTGTTAGTGTCATATTCCAAAAGTAGAACGAGGATTCGGAGGAGTTGCAAAATCGAATAGCCTTTTGGTTACCGGTACACAGCTCCCATCCTCGGCTCGAGTTGTCCGCTCGGGTAAGCCAGGTCTATAACAATAAACCCAGGATAAACCTAGTATAACAAAACCTCATGCCGGATCCCTAGTAGGAATGCTTATTTGCATCATGTTGTATTTGACTGAGGGGACTCAACACAGGGGTTGGGTCCGTCTAGGACAGGTAACCTGAAATGATAAAGACCATCCTGCTGCATCCTGTTTGTTTTATGCATTTATTTGCTTCAGACTTGCATACTGACCGGTTTCTGAAAATCGAAAATACAGAAAAATTGAGAAAAAGGAAAAAAAACCAATGTCCAAAGAGCGTTGAAACTCTGCCGAAATTTTGAAAAAAAAAAGAAAAAAGGGAATTGTTTTTTTTTATTTTGATTTATTTGAAAAACAAAAGAAAAGAATCCTAGTTTCGAAATTAGTTATTTTCTTGGCAGAACTACACTGGTTTGATTCTCACCGGATGTGAGATACGTAGGAAACTCTCATCATGTCCAACCTCTCTTTTTCCAAAAATCGCCAAAAAATGTCAATTAATATTTTCGTCATGAATAAGTCCGGTGATGCCGTTTTTGTCGAAAATAGCCGAATGTTCCCGAAAGGGACGCCGGAAGGCTGACTTTGCATAAACGGCCATCCTTGATCATTTTTTAGATTTTTGGTCGGTTGACCCACACCGCCTTAAGATCTTCGTCCCCGAGGCGCTGAAAGGTCGTGTTTGCAATATCGGATTTTATTTTGAAAAACAAGAAAAAAAGAGTCTGAAGTAAGTCGGGTGATGCCGTTTTATCAAAAATAGCCGAATGTTACCGTAAGGGACGCTGGAAGGCTGACTTTGCATAAACAGCCACCCTTGGTCATTTTTTAAGGTTTTTTGACCGGTTAAGCCCACACAGCTTTAAAATCTTCGTCCCCGAGGTGCTGAAAGGCCGTGTTTGCAAAATCAGGTCTTTTGTTTTAATTTGAAAAACAAGAAAAAAAAAGAGTCAATGGGCAACTGAATTCCGTTGTAATTTTTGGTCAAAATAAGTCGAGCCAGCTTCGGCAGTGTATTGAACTGTTCTTGCCGAGATAGCCTTAGAGTATCTTTCAGTTGTTGAAAAGCTATTTTCGTAAAAGAACGAATAAGTTTGTGAAGTGTCATAAAATAATCCTCCCCGGCCTCAAAATTCATGTGAAATTGGGAAGGGGCCACGCTTGCAAAAACAGCCATTTGGTTAAAACTGGCAAATAGGGAAGGAATTTGTCAGTTTGTCTTTAAGTTTGCATTTCTTTTTATCATAGTAGGTGGGTTGTTCGATTTTCGGATCTGTACTTCGTCTTTCCTTCACAACATGATAGTTTGGTCAGTTTTTAAGTTCTTTTTAATCAAAGTTTGTTTATTATGAAATATTGAAAATTCCAAAAATGTTTTGTTGTTTTTTACCATTTATCTTCCTGAACTACTCACGGTCTGATTCATGCGGGGCCATGATACGTAGGCAATCTCCATAAGATTCGACCACAACTACATATGTATATATAAAAAATGGAAAAAAAAAAAAGTAAGTAAAAATGCTGATAATAATAAGGACCGACTGAGTCCATTCTAACATGTTTTGTTTTGAATGGTGAAGAAAGGTGGTTGGTTGTGTTTCTGAGTAACTCTTCCTTACAACACAAAGGCCGAGGATAATGATAGAGAACAACAGAAGTGAGTGGATTGGTACTGATGCCCGACAACAGCTGGTTGAACAGAACAACAGGTTGGCAGAAGAAGTGAAAATGTTGAGGCAACATGTGGCAAACATATATCAGGCATGGATGGTTGGTAAGGCACCCATACCGCCACCGCTTGGTTTCCCCGATGATGTCCTTACTCGAACATTGGCATCTCCTGATCACCCTAGTAGTTCTGTCACTCTTCCTCCAAGTTCTGAGAGGTTGGGTACACTCCTTGACGTCCGCCTGCTCGCAAGGATTAAAGTACCAAAGTTCAAGGAATGCGAAGATTCGGTCGTCCATCTGAGGGAGTACTGCAAGGAAATGGCGAATGTTGGCAGGAAAGACGATTTGTTACTGGCATACTTCCATAGAAGCTTGACTGTGGCAGCTTTGGAATGGTATGATCGTCAAGATGTCAGTAAGTGGAATACATGGGATGACATGGCGCAAGACTTTGTGCGATACTTCCAGAACAATACAGACATCGTCTCGGACCACTCCTCCATATCTCGAATAGAGGAGAAGCCTAAAGAAGATTTTGGGAAGTTCTGGCTCAGATGGAGTGAGCAGGTTGTTCGGGATAATCTTCCCTTGGAAATAAAAGATGTTGTTGAACCTTCCCAACGACAAGGTCCAGTGGTCGTCCTGGCTAAACGCCTGCAGTCTCTATATCGACCCCGAGGATATCCTTGTGCGCCATGTGACCCTCCCCAGCGCTACTTCTCTCCATGGGACTCCCAAAGACATGCTTCATTTGCCAAGTACCCAGCTCCACAAAATGCCTATCCGCCCCCACGGGCATACCGAAAACCTCCTGGATCAGGTTTCCGGCCAAATCAAGCATTTAGGAACGAGAGATCGCTAAAACGAGAAAAGGCTCTCACCCCTATCGGAGAACCTAATGCAAGTATGTTTGAAAGGTTGAAGCATTCTGGCCTAATTGAGCCGCTCACCGGATGTACTCCAGATCCATGCGCAAGAAGCTTTAATCCTATTGCACGATGCGCGTACCACTCTAATATCCAAGGGCATAGCACTGAAGATTGTCGTTCTTTGAAAAAGGAAATAGAAAAAATGATTCAAGAAGGGGTGATTGTGATCAATGACAGTGACAGGGAGCACAGGAATCCTCTTAGGGATGTATTGACTAAAGTTAAAGATGTCGAAACAGATAGTGGTCTTGGCAATATTGATGCGAAGCTCAGTGGCTAAGATGTCGTGCTGGTCAACTAGAGTGGAGTTTTGGTGGCTTATTTTGTTGTCATTTCTATTGTCCGGATTATTTCAGGGTTGTAATCTGGATATTGTAAATCAAACTTTTCTATTCTTTTATTTTGTCCAGTCTTTTCGGTCGTAGTATCTCATCTAATAGTGTCTAGGTTCGTTCTAAGGGTTGTAACCCCAGTTTAGTTTGTTTATTGTTTGAGTTGTTCTTTTGTCGGTTAATGCAATGACCCGTTTTCTATTATTTCTAGACATTTTCTATCGTTTAGTCCTCTCCTTTCTATAGTTCTTTTTCTGCCAACTCTAGTGACATGACATGCGCACAGTTATAGGCCTAATCTTACAAGTTAATCATGAAGCAATTAGGAAAGTATCGGGATGCTTAAAGTAAATAAGAACAGTTGAGATCATTTGGAACCCGAGTCATGCGAAACTGGGTAAATAAAAAGAAAACCGTTAAAGGCAAGTTGGCCATGTTGACATGGGGCGTTCATGGTAATGAAAATGAGAATGTTGCCCAACAGTGCTTTAAAAATATGGCGAATGTTAATCATGTTGTTTGCACTTGACATGTTTTGAAGATTGGAATGACGGAGGCATTTTATTCTGCTATCTAAACACCTTATCATTCGTTAACCCTTTAAGCCTTATTTGATTTCTTTCATACCCCTCCTTCGGAATCAGTAGCAAAAAATTAGAAACACAAACGTGGAAGATAAAGAAAAAAAGAGAAAAAGGAAACAACAAAAACAACAAAAAGAAAAAAAAAGAGATAAGAAAAGAGAAGAAGAAAAGAAAAATAGTATTAAGTGATGAAGAACAACGAGGAATTGTGAACTACGTTTGACCTGATTCCTCAAAGAGGATACGTAGGCGTTTCACGGCTCGGTCATAGTGTAAATAAAAATAAAAAATCCCCAAGCGAGAAACTGGGGCAAAGGTTGTTGTGTTTGTTGTAAATAAATCTAGTTCTGAAGGTTGTAGTTTTGAACCCAAGATTGTTTTGTTTTGAGCTTTTAGTACCCTTTCTTTCTAGCCCTATCCAAAACCCCACATTACGGTCCAAAGAAAAACCTTTTAACCAATCTTCCAAAGATGCCAGATCAGGCAAATGAGAGAGTCTTATCGGCGAGCATAACATTCTGATCCCCAGCAGAAAAGACTCTGATCCCCATCAGAAAGGAAATATGAGAGTCTTAGCAATAACACCCCAATTCCTAGCTGAAAAGTAATACAAATGAGAGAGTCTTATTGGTGAAAACCTTCACAGGCACCATGAGGCAATTGTAAGCTGAGAGAAATAAAAATGAGAGAGACTTGATAGTGAAAACCTGCAGGCATTACAAGTCGAATGAGGGTGAGAATCAGATGGGAAATCACTAGACAAAGATTGTCAAAGGTGATTAATGACGGAGGATAGGCTACATGTGCATGTCATGGCCATTAGAGTAGGTGTCCACGTCAGATAGGTTTTTAGTTTACAGTTTTCCTTGCCAGGAGTCCTCTCTTTCTTTTGTCTTTTATTCTGTTCCCTTTATCTTTCTCCTTTCATCAAAAATTTCCCAACAGTCTGTTTGGTCGAAACAAGTAAGAAATGACTTCAAAATCTGTCATCAGCTTTCCAATTATGCAAGACGAGATCTGACTAGTGCATCCGAGTGGTATGAGTCGAAAAGGAACAAACGCAAGGCCAGTGTCAAGAAGGACATTCCCCAGCAAGAGGAGATTGGCAAAGGGATGGATTAGTATCAAGAAGGATATCCCCAGCAGAAAAGGTATTTTCAGTGACACGGATGAACAAAGAAAGTGGTTCATCAGTAAAACATGCAAGATCCTCAAGCAGAGTCAACTGTCATAGAAAATGTGGGAGAGGTCAATGGTTGAGAGGTTTTGTAAATAAGGAATCCTCGAGAAGGTCAAACGGTGTCAGCCAAGACGACGCAAAGCAGGGAAGTCGTTCTAAGACCAGCAGGAATATCATCCACATCAAATAATATCCTCCCCAACAAGTTTTGATAGCGTAATGGAACGCAGAGCAGGGAAGGAGAGAAGGAGAACCATCCTCGCAGGAGCATCACAACCAACCACCGCATTTTAAACTAACAAATTTTCTTTGATTTGAAGCAGGAAAAGGAAATGGCATTGATGGCAGAAAGGCATGCCACGAGGAAGATTATCAAACTGGGGCAGAAAATTTTCCTTTCATTTGGAAAATTTTCTGGAAGTCAGGTATCCACTTGGGGAAGAAGAAAGATAACATCAGGGAAGTGGGGCTTAGAACCAGTGTTATCCCCAGCAGTGTTGAAAGAAGGAAAACAACAAGTTTCAATGAAGGGAGTTGTATCCCCAGCGGACAGGACAAAAAGGTTGAAACTTGTGTTCAGAAAAAGCAAGAAGCCAGTGTCATCCCCAGCAGCGTTATCCTCAATAGCGTTATCCCCAGCTGATAACATTTTTTATCCCCAACAATGTTGAAAGAAATTATTTTTTTTTTTTGAAGGAAGTAGTTTTGAAAAAAGAAAAAAAAAAGAAAAGAAGAAGAAGGGGAAGGAAGGAGATCTCCCCAGCAGGTAAGTAACTAATTCCCCAGCAGTTTCGAGGGAAGACAACACGAGTTTAGTTTTAAAGGAAGCAGCTCTGGAAGAAAGATAATTCAAGTAAGAAGGAAATGGTTGCAAAGAGGAACAATGGCAACACGAACGCAGATAAGGTAAGTTGTTGAAATCGGGAGCCCGCCCGTAGAACGGAGGCGTTACCTTTTTAAGTTGTTGATGTCGGGAGCCCGCCCGTAGAACGGAGGCGTTACCTTTTTAAGTTGTTGATGTCGGGAGCCCGCCCGTAGAACGGAGGCATTACATTTTTATTTTTGTTGAAGTCAGGTACCCGCTTGAGGAAGAAGGAAGATAACATAAGTTGTAAGGGAAGGATGAAATCATCCCCAGCAAGAATGTCATAACCGACCACCATTTTCAAAACTGACAAAATTTTTCTTTGTATGTAACAAGAACAAAGCAGCTGCAAATTTTCTCCTAAGATAAACATCTTAGTCTGATGAATTATCTCTCCTAAGATGAAAAATCTTAGTCTGATGAATTGTTTCTCCTAAGATAAACATCTTAGTCTGATGAATTATCTTTCCTAAGATAAAAAATCTTTTTCTAATGAATTGTTTCTCCTAAGATAAAAATCTTAGTCTGATGAATTGTTTCTCCTAAGATGAAAAAATCTTAGTCTGATGAATTGTTTCTCCTATGATAAAAATCTTAGTCTGATGAATTATCTCTCCTAAGTTAAAAATCTTAGTCTGATGAATTATCTCTCCTGATATGAAAAATCTTAGTCTGATGAATTATCTCTCCTAAGATAAAAATCTTAGTCTGATGAATTGTTTCTCCTAAGATGAAAAAATCTTAGTCCGATGAATTTTTTATCCTAAGATAAACATCTTAGTCTGATGAATTGTTTCTCCTAAGATGAAAAATCTTAGTCCGATGAATTTTTCTCCTAAGATAAACATCTTAGTCTGATGAATTGTTTCTCCTAAGATGAAAAATCTTAGAATGATGAATTGTTTCTCCTAAGATGAAAAAATCTTAGTCCGATGAATTGTTTATCCTAAGATAAACATCTTAGTCTGATGAATTGTTTCTCCTAAGATGAAAAATCTTAGTCTGATGAATTTTTCTCCTAAGATAAACATCTTAGTCTGATGAATTGTTTCTCCTAAAGATGAAAAATCTTAGTCTGATGAATTGTTTCTCCTAAGATGAAAAAATCTTAGTCCGATGAATTGTTTCTCCTAAGATAAACATCTTAGTCTGATGGATATTTTTCTCCTAAGATGAAAAAATCTTAGTCTGATGAATTTTTCCCAAGATATAAAGAAAATCTTAGTCCGATGAATTTTCTCCTAAGATAATAAGAAGTCAGTTGGAAAGATTTAGAAAAGATAATAACAAAGAAGTGAAGGCAACAGCCGGAAAGACCCAGATAGATAACAAAAGGGGAATAACGTTTATTTTCAAGATATTGTTTGAAGTTAGGAGCCCGCCCATATAACAGAGGAATATATTTCAATCTTTAAATTTCAAGTTTTGAAGTCGGGAACCCGCTCGTATAACAGAGGAATACATTTCAGTCTTTACATTTTAAGTTAAGTAATCACACAAAAATGGACCTAGTCTGATGAATTATCTCCTAGAGTCAAAATCTCAGTCCGGTGAATCTTTCTCCTGAGATCATGCAAAAATGGACCTAGTCTGATGAATTATCTCCTAGAGTCAAAATCTTAGTCCAATGAATCTTTCTCCTAAGATAACAGAAGAAATCTTAGTTTGTTGAAACTTTCACCTAAGATGGCAATACATTTCACTCTTTAAATTTCCAGTTTTGAAGTTGGGAGCCCGCCATATAACAGAGGAATACATTTCAGTCTTTAAATTTCAAGTTTTGAAGTTGGGAGCCCGCCCATTTAACAGAGGAATATATTTCAGTCTTTACATTTCAGGTTTTGAAGTTGGGAGCCCGCCCATATAACAGAGAAATACATTTCAGTCTTTAAATTTCAAGTTTTGAAGTTGGGAGCCCGCCCATATAACAGACGAATACATTTCAGTCTTTACATTTCAAGTTTTGAAGTTGGGAGCCCGACCATATAACAGAGGAATACATTTCAGTCTTTACATTTCAAGTTTTGAAGTCGGGAGCTCGCCCGTATAACAGAGGAATACATTTCAAGTTGAAGTCAGTAAAGCGAAGGATCACAACAAGATCCCCAGCATAAATCCAAGTTCAGAAGTCGGAAGAAAGCAGTTCAAGCTTCGAAGGAAAATAATCTGAAGCTCAAAAGAAGGAAATAAACAGTTCAAGTTCGGCAATCAAGAGAGGCCGACGAGTCAAGTCAGATCAGAGGAAGCAAGCCAATAAGAAAGCAAGGCAACAAGAGCAAGCCTGAAGATCTAGATAAGATTTTACAATTCATAGACTAGTTTAGTCTAGCTTCTTATTTTCTGTTTAGCACGGTGTAATAAGTAGGTTGGCAAACAGTAGCCGCAGCAGCAACAGCAGCAGTAAACAGCGAAATCACAGTTTCACGGTAGTCCCAGCGACCAAAACTTCCCGAACTACATTGACTTGATTCCTTTTTAGCCAAGGATATGCAGGAGAACTTTTGAAGCAAAGGTTCGGTCAAATCTTTTCAAAATGTTTCACACGGAGTATTCAAACGGGCAAAAATCGCTCGTATCCGCTCACTTTATCTTTGCACGAAAACTCTTCGTGTTTACGGGCAAAGAGGGGCAACTGTGAGCACGTGATTTTTGCCTCACATGAATTATTCCCACAAAATCAAAATAAAAATTTTCTGTTTTATTGTGTGCATTTTTGTGAATTTTTCGTGATATTTTTAGTAATTGTTTGCGTTTGTGTGTGCATGTTTATTTTATTAAATTAATGAAAATACAAAAATATATCGCATTTGAATTTAGAATTTAATTCTACAATTGTGAGTAATTAAGTGTGCTTTACAAAAACGAAAAATCAAAAAATAATGTAATTTGCATTTTTAGCCTTTAAGGTCTAATTGTGTGATTTTATCTTTAATTGCTATTTAATTGTGTGTTAATTGTTATTAAGAGTTAACTGGTACTTTTTATAAGTTAATTTAGTTCTATAAATTAATTTAAGATTTTTAAAATTTTTAGTTTATTAATTATGAAATAAAAGAAAAGAAGAAAAAGAAACAAATGGAAAAAATGAGATGAAACTCGGACAGGCCCAAGACCATACCCAAATACCAGGCCCAAAACACCCCTTACCCGGTCCTATTAAGCTGGCAAAACGACCGTCCAAATGACGTCATTTTTGTCACGCTCGATCTGAGCCATTGGATTAAATCAATCCAACGGTTGAGATCTCATCTCCCTTACCCGTCTAAACGACCCGATCCATTCCCACGCCCGGTCTGCCCCATAATCCTCCAAACGACGTCGTTCCCATGTTAATGATCAATCCAGGCCATTGATCTTAATTGATCCAAAGGCCAGGATCAATTCCTCCCCATACTATATATTCCCAACTCACACCCCACACCCCCCAAGCCAACCCCTCTCTCGTCGTCTCTAATGATCAGAGACCCCAAATAACCCTCCGCCTCACTCCACCGCTGACCGCCCACTGGAAATCACCCACGGCGGCGGTCAACGGCCAAACCTCCCCAAAATTACCCCACTTCTTCACCATAACCTCCTCATCTCCAATCCACTACCAGTTTCCTTCGAATCCCAACCAGTCCCTTCGAATAATCAATCGAAGGCCAGTCCAAAAACCCTAACCTATCTGTTTGACACCAAGTTAACAACATACCCCCGTTACACCTCCCTCATACCAAAACCAACCTTAGTTTCCTTCGAATCCCAACCCCCTTCCTTGAATATCGAATTATAGTCAAGAACCGTAGCGCCGCCACAAAATCCCTTGGTGGCGCCGCCACCTCCAAACCTTCCCAAATCAACACCAGTTGACCACCATGACTCCCTCTTCCTTAATCCCTAGCCAGTTTCCCTCGAACGCTGTTGGTGAGTCTCGAACAATTTCCTTCGAGTAATGGTCTGAAGCTGGTTAAGAGACTGAGGTCAAAATAGACCTTAGTTGAGTGCTCTCGTTCGAGAACACTCGACTAGGGTCCATGTTGGCCCCAAGTCCAAAAGACATCAAAAGTTTGAACCCAGGCCCCGTTTGATTGGTAGGTTTTTTTATTTCCTTTTTCTATTAGTTTTGTTCAGTAAATTCATCCTCCACTCTTTTCTTATTTTTGTTTGTTTAAATGCTTTGGTGCTTACTCTGTTTCTTCTTTGTTTTCCTGAATAATTCGAATAAGTTAGTGTCAATCATGCTTTGTATAAAACCATGTCTACTCCTGTAATTGTCTGTTGTTTATTATTGGTTCAATTGGTTTCATTTTGTGTGATGTTTGTTTTTTTTCTCTTTGTTGTTCATCATTGTATATGAGTTCAGTTTGTTTTTCGTTCAGAGTATATTACAGTGTTCATACACTTTGTTTAGTTTAGAATCGTATTAGTTTGTTTCCTGAACTTTCATCTCTATTTTGGTGTTATCTAACCTGATTCGAGTTTCGAACTTGAATCGTAATTTGAGTTTCATGAATTGAGTCTAAATGTTTGTTCTGATTGAATCCAACCTTATTGAGTTATCCCAATGTGATTAACCTAGTTTCCCTTATTAGGTGTATTGGTTATAGCTGTTGTAGTTTAGTAGATTGATTAGGGAAGCTGGGGTAAGACATTAATTTCAGTAGTTTCAGGGGGTATTTTGGGGAAATAGATTACATGAATAATTGATTAAGGGCTGCTGAGTATTTAAAGTTTGTTAGTGGACAGATTTGAGACATTCCTAAGTGGGTTTGTGAAAAGACAATAGATAACTATTAGTGGGAATGGCACTTGCTGTTTTTAAGGATTAAAGTGGTGCAATGGCTGATGACTTTTAAAAGAAAATATAGTGAAAAATGCACTGAGGGGATACCACTAAAAGGGACCTGAAAATCTGGACAAAAAGGGGATTGAAAACTTATAAAGAGGACACATTTCTGATAGCCTAAAGGGGATAGAGGAGCTTTAGACAGTTTGGGGGCTGGCTTTAGTCTTGGAAAAGTCAGTGTTGAGAGCTTAAAACTGGAGATTTTTTTTAGCAGAACATTTGGAGAGCTTAAGAGGAGAATAGTTCATAGTCCAAAACACTGAGAAAAAATACTCTGAAAATCTGAGAGCTAGAGAGCTAATAACATTTGAGGAAAACTAATAAGCAGAGTTCGGGGGCTGGTTGTTGAAGGCTGAAAATCAGTTTCTGAGAGAGTTTAAGAGATCATTTTAAAAGTTATTAAAGAGAGCATTTTGAGAGGTTTTAAGCAGTCAGTTAGTTCAAATACTATGTCCCATTGAAAAAATTGAAGAGAACTTCAGCTTTAATTGTCAAGTTATAGTTTCGAGTTCAGCTTTGGGTTACTGGATTCCAACGGGTGTGTCTGATTGTATTTCGATTGGTATTTGTTTGCAATTAAAGAATTTGGGGTCAGTTATTTGTGGTTGTGATTCTGTGGGTTATTGGGTTTTATTTTGGTTCATTTTGGGGGCTGTGCTGGTTGTTTTGAGACCTTTCCATTGTTGTGCTGTTGGGTTTGTTTAAGCTGTTCCATCATTGTTGTTGTATTGTTGTTGCATTGCTACTGCTGATTTCTTCTTCCATTGTACTGATTTCCAGGTATTTCTTCATCTCCAGTTGATGTATGAAAGATTGAAATAATCAGTTTGTGAGAACTAATTGAAGAAATGAAATTCGGCCTGCGTTCGTGGACATCAACTTGTTTAAGTTTTTTGTATAGTTTAAATGTATTCCTACAGTAGCTATAGTGGAACTCGATGAATGGAATGCTTTATAATTTGTAATAAGTGGACTAAGTAGTAAATATTCTCTCGGACTTACCTTAGAAGTTGAATGTCTGATTTAGTTTTATGTTTGTGAGTTTCAGTAACAGCTAAGTCTGTTTTAAATACAAGATAAGCATGCTAGGAAATACGAAAGACAGAAATAGCCGAACTATACAACCAGGGGGGCAATGTTAGCATTCAGTCCCTTAAAGGTGTATCATTTGAATCGTATTGTTTAATGTAATTCGACATGTCTAGTTCGCTTTTCATGGGTAAGTAATGTTAGCATAATTCGATCCCAACTTGAAGTAAATTCAGTGAACACTTGTTCATATTGAATTGAAGTTTGATTTGGTTTAAACGGTTTGGGCTCAACAGCCCATTTTTGAGAAATGTAAGCCTCAGCGCCCTAAGGAGTGGCCCGGGTCCAGTTCCGATACTATGTACATTTGGGCCTGGGCCAAGGCTTGTGATTGGCCATTCTTTTAATCCATTAATAAATTAATTAGGATTTCTATATTTTAGAGATAAAACATAAATAGAAAATCATAGCTGCTTTAGGATCGGCCTTTTAATAAAGAATGAGATGAGCCTCACCAAATAAAACGCACAGATTGCGGGGCCCTCATGAATGTATATATTAAAATACTTAGATC
Organism: Nicotiana glauca; assembly: GCA_026770625.1. Lineage (NCBI taxonomy): Eukaryota > Viridiplantae > Streptophyta > Magnoliopsida > Solanales > Solanaceae > Nicotiana > Nicotiana glauca. The sequence goes on from MU769124.1 coordinate 57,429, forward strand.
TTGGGACGGGCTATTTAACGAATTCCACGGCCTTCCCAAAAATAATAACGCGTTAGTCTCTTTAAGCGCGTACTTTAATAACATTACCTCCCTAAACTCGGGTGCACATTTATGTGACCCAAATTCAAATCTCAATGGAGTCGAGATGGGTCAACTATCACGGGTATATTGATGTGACGTGGTTCGAGATGCATTTTTACGACGTTGCAATTCTCATTAAAAAATGATAATAATAAAAGCGGTAAAAGAGTCAAAATTTGCACATAGGTTCAACATGTATTAAAATTAGATAAATAAGCCAAATATGACAGTTGAGCGATCGTGCTAGAACCACGAAACTCGGTAATGCCTAAGACCTTCTCCCGGGTTAACAGAATTCCTTATCCGGATTTCTAGTTCACGGACTGTAACACAGAGTCAATCTTTTCCTCGATTCGGGATTCAAACCGGTGACTTGGGACACCATAAATCTCCTAAGTGGCGACTCTGAATCTCTTAATAAATAAATCCCGTTTCGATTATCCTTTAATTGGGAAAACTCCCTTTATTACACCCCTTATGCGGGTGTAGTTGCGAAAAAGAAGGTGTGACAATAAGTATGTCCAAGCATTTTATTATTTTTTCCATAATTTTTAAGGTTTTTAAGCATATTTATTTACCCTTTTTGCATCCATAAAATCCTAATAATTATCTCCAAAATTATTATTTTTGGTAATTCATATATTTTACTTTCATATTTATGCCGAAATATGGCTAAGGTAATTTTTATATATTTTTTACAATTTTATTTAGTAATTTTAAAGCTAATTGCATATAATAGCAATATTAGACTTTTTAAGGTCTAATTGCGTTTTATGTTCATAAAAATGAGTCTTACATTTTTAAATTGATATTTATATGTTATAAATCATTTTGGACTTTTAAATCAATTTTCAGAAACTATTTGCTATTTTTTATAAAATAAAAAGGGGAAATGGCTATTTAACTCATAGCCACATTTGGCTTTCAATTATGACCCAAATCAGACCTAAATTCCCAACCCAATTAAACCCACCGAACCAGGCCCAACCCAATTACATAAACCAACCCACCTACCCCTTTTAATCTAGGTCGTTGATCATTCAGATCAACGGCCACTATTACGCCTTGCCTTAATTAATCCTAAAGTACCCCCCAAACCCTTTCATTCGTTACCACCTGCCTCCCTTGAATCCCTCTCCTCTCAATTCTCTTTGCAGCCTCACATAAACCCTAGCCGCCGCCACCCAATTCCACCCTAATTCCTTTCAATCCCTGCTAATCCATAGACTCCCATGGTCGTGCAAGATGTATACCGGCCTCCTACATTTTTTGGTGGCTCATTTATGTGATTTCATGGAAAAATCTCGAAGAGATCTGGTCCAGTCCTTGCTCGACTTCGATCTATGGTCCTTTTTCGACCATCCATGGCTGTTCAAGTCAGATCCTTGACTTTTACGGCTAGATCGGCAACTTTTCAAAGCCTTTCTCACTTTCTCTGGGTTCTTTGAAACCCTAGCTCTAAGAGCTATTCGATTTTTCTTTCAGATCTGACTTTGATCTGTGCATGTTATGAATTTCTTGATGTTCTCCAAAAGGTTTTTTCAATTTTCTTTCAAAGTGACTCTTCGTTTTCAAATTAGGATTTCTTAAAACCTTTCTTAAAGACCTCTTCTCCGATTTTCAGTGTTGTTTTACTATGTTTAAACGATGAGCTTATGTTTTTCTTCTATCTGGATCATTGTGTTGAAACCTTAGGTACTTTTGGGTTTTTATGCAAGTTTTGAAGCTGTCTTGTTTGTTTGATTGTTGTTTTGATTGAGGCATTTATGTTTGAATCCTTTCACTTGTTTGACTTATCGGGTTCTGAGTTCTTACCATTTTTTTTAACTCGTCTATTGCATAAACCCTAGTTTCTTAAAAGGGTCTTCCTCACTTATTGCTATGAGTTCTTCATTTGTTTCTAACTTTCTTTACCTGTTAAGACTTGTTTCCTTATCTGTGATTCTATGTGACCACTTGACCTTGTTGCCTACTGTGCTTCGAGTAGGTTTCTTTACTACTGAATCCTGACTTACTACTGCTACTGCTGTATGTTTAATTTGCTCCTCTTTGACAATATGTTTGACCCTACATGTCTAGTATGCATGTCCATCCCCTGCTATTTATATGTTGAAAAGCAACATTCTGCACTCATTCTGTTTGGTTATGCAAATTTGGGTGTGAGCACTGCCCGGGACCCCTTGAGGTCTTAGGGAACTCTGACACACCCAGATATGAGAAAGGCTTTGGAATAATATTGGCATTGAAGTGATTAATTACATAACTTAGAGAGGAAGTCAAGATCAGGCTTCCTTTGGTTGTAATTTCTTATTTTTGTACTTCTTTTGTAATTCAATCATTTGGGTTTGTAATAACTTGTAAACGTTATGTGTTGGCTAGTGAAAAGGGCTGGGGAAATATGCATGTTTTAGCTATTAAAAGGGTAGAAAGCATGTTAATAGGTTTACATTCCTACTTGCACAATAGAATCCATGCTTAAGGACTCATTTCATGCATTAGAGATCTTGTTTCTTAGGATTTACACTTATCATTTTTCAGCATGTCCATTTCACTATCACACCACTTAGCAATAAATGTATTAATAACCAGTATTTCTGCAATCATGTTCCTACTGCCATGTACACTTAGAGATCCTGTTTTGGGCTAAACATCATTAACAAATATATCATCTCTACATGTCCTAGTAATTATTGTTCTAAATACTGTAATATTTGTGCATATAGAAATCCTGTTTAGGATTCTGCATATATACATCATTCTACACTTCTTTACATTTAGATACCATGTCTCTTAGGATCTCATTTATATTCACTTAAGCACACTTAGGCTAATTACGAATGCATAAAAAGGAATAAAACAATTTCATTTAGTCTTTACAACTAATTGGCCATAATTTCCATGTAATGAACACTTAGAATAGCATGTTTAGGTAATAACAATAGTCTCCAACTGTTAGTAATCCTGAATAACTACTGAATCATGTTCACGCCTAGGTACGCCTTAGGTAATTACTTAAATAAAATTGGAACTGCCTCTGTTTAATTATCAACTACTACAACCAGCAGACAGGTCTGATTCGGACTTCTTTTCTGAGTTATATAATGAATCTAGTTCTGACTCAAACACCCTGCTTTAGGATTTGAAAATTCAGACCTTAACTGTGTTTAAGCCATGCTATTTATATGCATTATTTGCGGAGATATACATGAGCCTTTTAATTATTTATATGTTTCCTCGCTAAATGCAGTTATACTTGTTTTGTATGTTGCCTTAGCATTTTACCTTTAAACCTAAGAGTTAGCTTAGAACCTCCTTCTTATAGGAATAGTAGTCCCAAATTCCTCCGAGACTGATAGGAATGGGACGGGTAACAGCATGAATAAAGGTCGAGACCAATCCTCGCTTTAATACCTTCATGGGATGGGAAGGGTAGATATGGATATGATGACTGATGCGCTAATACCACGTGTAGCCCCTATTTTGAGGAGTGATTACCGAGTATTGCATTGATGTGATCCATATTACAAACAAACCTAGGACCCCTTTACATTCATCAGCATGCTTAGACTATAACTCTTTTCCAAACCTTGCTTTCATTAATCATTTTCAAACACTTGTGTATTTAAATTTAAAATCGCTTATTATTTGAGCCTTCTTTGTTTACATGCTAATTGCACAAATTCACAAAAAACTATCTGGCCGGGAACCACACTGGTGGATCCTGAGGGATGCCTAACACCTTCCCCTTGGGATAATTTCAAGCCCTTACCCTATCTCTAGTTATCAAACGTAGTTGTATTTGAACCCCATAGGTGCCCTAACGCACCTTAAAATCATTATGTGGTGACTCTTCAAAATTGCAAAGCCCCTTTCCCAAAAAGGAAAGAGTTGTCCCAACCAAATGTCATAAACCTGATTTCGCGAGAAAAAGGGGGCGCGACAATCATGACCCAAAATCTATTAAAGGTCATGATAGCGCGGACACCACTGTCAGGCAAGCCAATACCAAATAGTTAATTTAGTTCACATTTTAGTATTTTTAAAATCATAATTTCCTTAAAATTAAATAATAAATGATGAACTTCATAGAGTAAAAAATAATGTTTTTAGTTTCAATACTGGATAATCCCATAATGATCCTAGAACCCGGTGTCACAAGTGCATGAGCATTTTTTAGGAAGTAAAATAAATACAATAACTGTCCGGAATACAAATTTGGATAGAAAAGAAAATACAAGTACTCTGAATGAGACTCTGTTGGTTGCGGTTCGTCTCATAAGATGCAGCTCACCTAAGTCCCCGTATCAATCACGCCATTGCGCCCACAAGGCTACTAGGCATACATGTGCTTGCACAATAAAATGTACAGCAAGTGTAGTATGAGTACGAAAACAACGGTACCAAGTAAGTATTCAGTCTAATCTCGAAGAAGTAGTGACGAGAGGTCGACTCCGACACTTACTATGGCCAACAATAATATACCGATAATATGGTAAATTATGAATTTTATATGACAATTGTAAACTCAATAACATGAAGCAGGTAAATGATTTTTTTGTCAATAGGAGATTTTCAAATTTATTTTCATCTTTTAACAATTTATATCTCCAGCCAATGGGGCCACATCAATTATCAAAAAAATCCAGAACAATCAATTAAGTCATGCGCAAATCATGTGAGGTCGTACAGCCTGATCCAACATAATATTTAAACTGTGCACTGCCGAGGGTCGAATGTCACGAACCATAAATGCATCTATTTACCCTGGTCGTGAATCATACATGCAACGCAATTAAATATAAATTTAAGGAATTACCCCGCTCTCGAATCATACATGTGATGCGATCAAATATAAATTTAAGAAACTTTCCCGCTCGCGGATCATACTTGCGACGTGATCAAATATAAATTTACCATTAAATCATAACCCTTTCTTAATTCTTTTCAAAATAAAGAAACTTCAACTTGAAGCTTTTAAATCATTAAAAATCTTAAACTTAGTTCCATTTGATACATTTAACAATTATAATCAAGTAATGGTGTCTACAAAGTATGGTGTAAATCTAAAACTACCCGGACATAAACAAGAATAGTAGCTACGTACGGACTCTCGTCACCTTGTGCGTAAGTAGCCCCCACAAATAGAAGCACATGTTGAATTATTTTACCTATGGGGTAAATTCCCTCTTACAAGGTTAGAAAGGAGACTTACCTCGTCTCAAAGTCTACTTCCCAACTCAAGAATGCGCTCAAATGTTCATATCCCAACTATTAAAGTGATTACCCAACCCTACATGCAAGATTTCTAAAATTTGCCCCGAGGCCCACATGCCGGATTCCGAAAATTTTTCGAAGAAAGTTTTTACCCATAACCTTAGGGACATAAATATATAATTTTCACTAAGTTCCATAACCAATTTCGTGGTCAAATATCATTTTTATGAAAAACCTAGATTTTCATCTAAACCCTTGATTTTCACTAATTTTTACATGTTAATCTACCCATAATCTATGTATTTAACTTATGTTGTGTAGAAATTACTTAGCTTAAAGTGCTAGGTGAAAACCCTCTTCTAAAAGCTTCAAAAAATTCCTAAGAGATGAAGTGAAATAAAATAAATGGCCTAAGTCCCGCATTAAGTGAGTTGGGCACAGGCCTCTGATGTCGCATTTGTGACACCAGGTTCGCAAATGCGACAAAAATCTCGCAAATGCGAAGCCTGAGCTTCAGCTACTGGGATCGCAAATGCGACTCTGCTTGGTTTGCAAATGGGGCATAAGTGTCGCAAATGCGAACACTGCCTAGGTCGAGCTCCTTCGCAATTGCGAAGCCCTTCTCGCAAATGCGAGGTTCGCATTTGCGAGACCTGTAGTTGTTGCCAAAGAACACCAGAAATATGGTGTGTTTTTCATCCCTTCCGAACGTCCGAAACTTACTCGAGCCCTCGGGGCTCCACACCAAATAATCACACAAGTTTAACAACATCATACAAACTTGTTCGCGCAAGCGGAATGCTGAAATAACATCAAAAACCACGAATTGGACGCCAAAACACTTGAATTTACTCATGTACTCAAAAACTTCTAAAAACACTTCCGCGCATCCGATTCCTATCTAATCAACTCGGAATGACACCAAATTTTGCGTGCAAGTCGTAAATGACATTACGGGTCTATCCCAACTTTTAGAACTGAAATCCGAATCCAATATCAAAAAGTCCAACCTCGGTCAAACTTTTCAAAAATATTAAATTTCTAACTTTCTCTAAATGACTCTGAAAGGACCTACGGACCCCTGAATCCACTTCAGGGCGCGCTCCTAAGTCCAGAATCACAATACAAAACTATTCCTAAGCTCAGAATCCCAAACAAACATCTAGAATATAAAAATCCATTTCAACCCAAACATATGGAATTTGCTCAAAATGCCAACTTTCACTGTTAGGCGCCGAAACACTCCCAGATCATCTAAAACCCTTTCCGGACATATGCCCAAGTCCAAAATCATCATACGAACCTGTTGGAACCTTCAAATCCCGATTCCTTGGTCATTTACTCAAAAATCCAACTTAGTCAATTCTTCCAACTTAAAGCTTCCTAAATGAGAATTTTCTTTCCAAATCAACTCTGAACTTCCAAAATTTTTATTCCGACTATGCGTACAAGTCATAATACCTTAAGTGAAGCTGTTCATGGCCTCAAACCGTCGAACGATGCGCTAGAGATCAAAATGACTGATCGGGTAGTTACAAAATCACATCAAACAACATAAATTCTATGAATCGCATCTCAAATTCAAGCCTAAGCAATTATGAACTTGCGAATTCTGAAACCAACGCTGATTCATACCAAACCAACTCTGATTGACTTCAAACTTTGCATACAAGTCATTGTCACACCTCCTTTTTCACTACACCCGCAAGGGCGTAAAGGAGTTTTTCCAATTAAAGGACAATCAAAATGGAATTTGTTATTAAGATTCAGAGTCGCCACTTGGGAGATTTATGGTGTCTCAAGTCTCCGGTTGAATCTCGAATCGAGGAAATTATTGACTCTGTTTAACAGTCCGCGAACCAGAAATCCGAGTAAGGAATTCTGTTAACCCGGGAGAAGGTGTTAGGCATTCCCGGGTTCCGTGGTTCTAACACGGTCGCTCAACTGTCATATTTGGTTTATTTATCTTATTTTAAAACATATTTTAACCTATGTGATTTTTAACTTTAAATCGCTTTTATTATTTTTAAAGAGAATTGCAACGTCATTAAAACACGTATCGAACCACGTCACGTAAATGCACCCGTGGTTTTTGACACATTTCAACTTCGCTGGGATTCGGATTTGGGTCACATAAATGTGCACCCGAGTTTAGGAAAGTAATATTATTAAATGACGGGCCTAAAGCAATTAGCGTATTATTAACTTTGCGGGAAGCCATGAAATTCGCTAAATGGCGCGTCCCGGGGTCTAAATATTTTTATATAGAAGAACAATTAAGAGGGCCATGCTATTTTATGAATTTTTTTGGCGCGGTGCACCTCATTTTATTTAAGAATATCCTAAAGCGAACTATTATTTTCTATTGGGTTGTCTCTAAAGGCCTAATTACTTGAAAGGCCCAAACTTACATTACAATATTATATCAATAATTTTACTAAAATCCTTCAGCAGTTTGGGCTTCACACTCAGCCCAAATACCCAATCAATTTTATTTAATACAAAAACTGATTAACATTTGGGCCTTGGGACAGACACAAGTCGAAAACAGGCAAGGCTGGGACTCAAATCAAATTCCCAACAGTTCTAAACTGGATCTAATGACTTGATAAAGCAAAGGAGTGTTTTAAACATGTAAACCATTCGCACACCCATTTTTTTTGCCTACTAGTGACTAACATTCTCATTACGAAAACTCACAGCGGTTTTAACACTTCACAAATTCTCGAATTACAGCAGCTCATTAAAGCATAAATGTTCTGGATTTTTATTCAAACGATGGATAACAAATAAGCTGAACATAACAGTTGTACTAAACTACTATCAATATGGGTTCAAATAAATATACCTATAAACATCTCAGGCTACGCAACTCACAATGACCCGATTCATGCTTAAGGCCCAATTCATCATGACTAAAGTATTTTTTTTGGAACAACTAAACCAATTACAAACTATTTAATAAACTGATACTCATCAGCATTTGTTGATTACTCAAATAATATCACTGGCTATCTGTGTAATTACAGTTATCCAAATATAACATTGAATAATATAACACACTACTTTGAATTTCTGATCCCAAATTACTGCATGACTAACATAGACAACAAAATTTAAACTACTCCAAATCTAATACTATTAAACACAATATTCATACAGTCATAAAAGGGAAATGAAATCAGTTTATCAATCCTATATAGTCTCAGACAGTCCAATTCTAGTTACAAACGCAACTCTAATGAAATTCCACAGGTACATGAAGTTCAATGTGACAGTTATCAGAGAAAATCAGGCAACATTTCATTTATCTCCAAACTTGAGAATACACCTAGTTTAGGCTTCATACATCACTGGATATCGAAAGTGTACGTGGAATTCGAGTAAAATGGAAATGAGAGTCAGCAAATTCAAACAGCAGTACAGTAATAGGAATCAACAGCTCGTGATCTCTTTTAAACCCAGAAATGATATCAAAATAATCCAGGAAAAGGTTTTAATGCAAACAGCACCAATGAACCACACAAAACAGCTTGGTTAACACCAAACAAACTTGAACTTGAACCCAGAAATGCACTCTGAAACTTCAGCAACCAAGCACAAAGACTTTCAAGCCCATCCCCTCTTTAAGCTAAACTAGAAACTCGAAACAGTTGCTAAAGCTTGAAATTGATCTAAGAAACTCAATGTAGCAGTATTTTTTTTGGTTTTCTGTTTCCTTTTCTTTTTGTATTTTTTAGAACTAAGTTATAGAATGAAACTCCTAACTCTAAAATTTCAGATCTGGTTTTGAATTTGAAATTCAAATTTTCAGCTTGTAAACTTGTAGAACACTTTTGGGGGGAGTTTTTAGAGGCTGAAACTTTCTCTCAATTTTCAGGTTTCTCTGCTCTGATCCCAATAATCTCTAGTATTTATACCCTTCCTCAAACCTTTTCCAGCTCATGAGAGCACCAAACCCATTAAGAAAATATTTACTCCCATGTTATTCTCTAGTTTTTCCACTACTGAATGTAAGTTCCACCTTTAACCCATTTTTCCCTTATTTTAATTCAATTGGTATGGGAAGTCTAATATTTAAATTCAGGCATGCTCTGACAACCCATGCTATCATGCCACTTAGTCTAATTTTCAAATTAAGTCCCCCTTAAATCATGTGTTGTCTATCTTTTAAATCCTGAATACTAAAAATATGCCAATCAATTCTCTAAATCAGAAATCAAATGGCATTCATTTCTAAGCCTAAATTGGTTTGTCATAGAATTGGACAATGCTGCACACATGAACAATCAGATTTGAAAACTAACGAGACATGGTTCATGAATGCACCTATTTGACATTTGATTTTCACCATAATCAACACAAACATTTTAACGGGAGCTCAAATACCATGAAGTACTATATTGATTAAGTGCAGAAACTTATCAAAACCCTAAAATTAGAGTACAAAGACACACTTGACTAATTTTGAACAGAAAAACTTCAATTAACAGAAACAACTACGAATAAATAAACTAAGCTAAAGCAAAGAAACTGGGTTCGCAACTTCAATCAGAAAATGGACCAATCAAAATATATGTAGAAGAAAAGAAGAAGAGGTAGAGGTGGAACGAATGTTAAGGCGAGCAAAAATAATAGTGGAAACTTACCGGTTCAAAATTGACCTGCTACTGGCCCTCTCAATTACACCGCAAGGTGATGTCCCTCATCTGTTCTTTGTCAAGAACAGGTGGAGGACATCATTTCGCGATGTAATTGGTCCTAAGACTTCATGAAAGTGAGCCATTTACCCTGCCTATGTAATTTTTATTTAAGGCTCTTAGGGCTCGAACCTTTGATCCGATATACGAATCGTTCCAAAGACGTTTGAAGGAGAATGATATGGGATTTGGGGTGAGGAGGTGATGGTGGTTCAGAGGTATAGTTTTGGGAGGCTTTGGAGGCAGCGCCGCTATCAAGAAATCTTTTGGCGGTGCTAGGGTTCCTAGATTTGGATCGATATTCGACGAGTTCTGGGTTGATTTGAAGGAAGGGGGGTTTGGACTTGGGATGAGGAGGTGCTAATGGTCATTTGGTGTTATTTTGGTGGCCATCGGAGGTGGTGTTGCCTGACATGGTGGAAGGCTGTTAGGGTTTTGAATATTCAAGGAGATAGATTGGGATTCAAAAGAAACTGAGGATGGATTGGAGATGGGGAGGTTATGGTGATCACATGGTGTAAATTTGAGGTGGTTTGGGCTACCAGAACCGCCGTGAGGTGATTTCCGATGGGCGGAGGGCGGTGGGGTAGGCAGAGGGCGGTGGGGGGAGGCGGCGAGAGACAGGATTGTCTCTGAGTGGTTAGAGACAAGAGAGGGGGGGTCTGAGGGGGATTGGGGTCTGTTTGGGGACTTATATACGTAAGGGGAATTGAATCCAAGCCGTTCGATCAAATGAGATCAACGGCTTGGATCGATTGACTTAATAAAACGATGTCGTTCAGACAAACTTGAGATCGGGTTGGTTTCTGACGGAACGGGTCGGGGCTGAACATGGGTTAAGGCGAAGGATTTTGATCGTTCGATCAAATGGATTCAACGTCTTGGATTGAGACACTTGAAACAACGTCGTTTGGCTGGGGCTGGAGATGAGCCGAATTTTTGCGGCTTCGGGTAATGGGCGAAGCTGTGGACCGTTGGATGGGGATGGATGGTCGGCTGAGATTCGTTGACATTGAAATGACGTAGTATTATCACCATACTACGTCATTTTAAATGTCTCATGGATTGAGCTGATTTGGACCGGGTTGGGGCTGAATTGGGCGAGTATCTGGATAGGCTATGCACTTGGGCTAAAAGAATTAAACAACAATAGCCCAATTTTGAATTCCTTCTCTTTTAATTCTTTTCCTTTTCTTTTCTTCCTTTTCTTTTCAAAAATTAAAACAAAAATCCTAAATTGAATTATAAAAGCCCAAATTAACTTAAAAATACTAATTAACTCTAAATAATAATTATCACAAATAATCAAATACCAAATTAAAAGAAAATCACGCGATTTTGACACTAAACACAAAAAATGCAAAGCACGTTAATTTTTTGTGATTTATTTTTATTTTTGTAAAACAACAACTTGCTTAATTAATCCTAATTGTAAAATTAAATCCCAAAGGCAAATGCAACTTATTTTTGTATTTTTTCATTAATTTAAACAAAATAAACATACACATGCAAATGCAAATGCAAAATGCAAACAATAACGGAAAATACCACGAAAATCCACAAAATTGCAAACAAAGAAAAATTATTTTATTTTGAATTTTCTGGGAGTAATTCACATAGGGCAAAAATCACGTGCTCACAGCTGCCCCTCTTTGTCAGGAAACACGAAGAGTTTTCGTGCAAAGATAAAGTGAGCGGATTCGAGCGATTTTTGACCGTTTGAATACTCTGTGTGAAGCATTTTTTGAAAGATTTTACCGAACCTCTGCTTCAAAAGGTCTCCTATATATCCTTGGCTATAAAGGAATCAGGTTAATGTAGTTCGGGAAGTTTTGGTAGCTGGGACTACCATGAAGCTGGTTTTACTGTTGTTGCTGCTGCTACTACTTACTGACCCCTTATTACACCATGCTATAAGAAAAATAAAGAAGTTAGACTGGACGATAGTCTATGAATTACAAAATCCTATCTAGACCTTCAAACTTGCTCTTGTATTCCTTGTTGCTTTGTTGTCTTGTATTCTCTTATAGCAATTCCTTTGTTGCTGTCTTGCACCGATCTCTTTAATTATATTCCTCTATTCTCCAGGCGGGCTCCTGACTTCAACATCTTGAGAGATACGCCTTTGTTCTCCAGGCGGGCTCCTTACTTCTTTACTTTAATTGTATTCCTCTATTCTCCAGGCGTGCTCCTGACTTCAAAACTTTGAAATTACACCTCTGTTCTCCAGGCGGGCTCCTGACTTCACTACTTTAAAAATTGCACCTCTGTTTTCCAGGCGGGCTCCTGGCTTCAATTTTTACAAATTACACCTCTGTTCTCCAGGCGGGCTCCTGACTAACTTCAAAAATTACACCTCTGTTCTCCAGGCGGGCTCCTGACTTCAACTTTTACAAATTACACCTCTGTTCTCCAGGCGGGCTCCTGACTTCAACTTTTACAAATTACACCTCTGTTCTCCAGGCGGGCTCCTGACTTCACTAACTTCAAAAATTACACCTCTATTCTCCAGGCGGGCTCCTGACTTCAAATTTTACAAATTACACCTCTATTCTCCAGGCGGGCTCCTGACTTCAAATTTTACAAATTACACCTCTGTTTTCCAGGCGGGCTCCTGACTTCACTAACTTCAAAAATTACACCTCTGTTCTCCAGGCGGGCTCCTGACTTCAACTTTTACAAATTACACCTTTGTTCTCCAGGCGGGCTCCTGACTTCACTAACTTAAAAAAATTACACCTCTGTTCTCCAGGCGGGCTCCTGACTTCAACTTGTACAAATTACACATCTGTTCTCTAGCTGGGCTCCTAACTTCACTACTCTACAAACTGTTCTCCAGGCGGTCTCTTGACTTTAACTTTTACAAATTACACCTCTGTTCTCCAGGCGGGCTCCTGACTTCAACTTTTACAAATTACACCTCTGTTCTCCAGGCGGGCTCCTGACTTCAACTTTTACAAATTACACCTCTGTTCTCCAGGCGGGCTCCTAACTTCACTAACTTCAAAAATTACACCTCTGTTCTCCAGGCGGGCTCTTGTCTTCAAACAACTCAAACTGCCTTCTTTTGTTACTTGACATTGTTTTCCCTCGCATTTTGAACCATTTTTCCTTGATACTTGAATTGTCTTCCTTCGAAACCGCTTTCCCTTAAAACTTAAGTTGTCTTCCCTGTTTTGTTTGGTGCTTGCCTTTCCTTACGGTGGATTTCTCCGAAACAACCGAGATTTTCTGCCCCTGTTTCAATCACAGAAAATCTCTTCAGTTTAAAATGTGTTGGTTGGTTGTGATACTCTTGCAGGGGATGGTTTTTTTTCAATTATCTCCATGCTCTGCTTCATTCGACTGCCTAGAGCTTAGTTGAAAACTTTCGACCTTCTGACTACTCCAAACTTCCCAATTATTATTTCTAGTCTGCTTATCTAACCCCATGTATTTCCCGTGACAGCTGATTTCTACTCGAAGATCTTACCTGTTTATTGACTAACCACTTTCTCTGTCATCCGTATCCCTAAAACGTCGTTTCTTCGTTTGGACCCAATATCCTCTATTTGTTGCATTGCTCGTGAACCGGCATCTTCCCGACTTCTGTTTCTCACATGAATCCCGAACCACGTCCATTTTCCCCACTCTATGTGTACATTGCTCTTTTTCCGCAAAAATTTTCTCTGTTATCAACAACACTTCCTGTCCATGTTTCAAACACAAATAAAAAGTCGGTCAGTTTAAAGTGTGGTGATTTGATGTGATATTCCTGCTGAGATGGTTTTTCCCTTCTCTCCTTTCCATACTTGGTTTTGTCCGACTGCCTTGACCTTGGTCGAGAATTTCCGACCCTCTGACTACCCTTATCTAAAAACTTCCAAATTGTTGCTTTCCGCTTCTAGCCTTTCTTATCTGATCCCATTCCCTTCACGGAGTCTTAAGACAATTCATCATTTGGATTTCCAATGACGCCTTTCATGTCTCATCATATCATCGTCGGTCTGTCCTAGCAACACTTCGCTTCGCACCATGTTGGAAACTGGTAGTAAGCTTTGAAATTCCTTCTTATTCGTTAGAATCAATTTATTATTATAAAAGCCTTAGACAAAAAGAAAAGAAATGCGATGATTTCGAAAGATAAAAATAACAAAGAAAATCTCCCTTTAGAAGACCGTATGAGAAAAGAAAAAGAACTTATCTGAATGGGATAACCGATCCCAATGATCATGTTGTGCATTTCGGATTAATCAACCCAGTCTATTTAGTTCAATCGATTTCCAGTTGTCTTGCTCCTGCCTCAAAATTCTCACAATTCAATTCTCTACTAAATTCTATCTTTGTTCTGCTTGATGCCTCGACGTATTTCTGCCGTCAACCCTAACCTGTTCGTTCACAAGACTCTCTCATTTTTGGACTTCTCTCAGCTTACGTCGCCTTACAGGGCCCTTGCGGGTTTTCACCAATAAGACTCTCTCATTTTTTATTCTTCCTGCTTAAAACCGGAGTATTGCCCCTGATATACATTATCCATACTTGCTTGACTTGGCACCCCTCGAAGACTGATCGGGAGGTCTTTCTTTGGATATTAATATGGGTTCTTGGATAGGTTTGGAAAGAAAAGGGTATCGAAAAGTTCAAACCAAATCCAACGGGTTAGAATTACAACTTTTGGAACCAACTTTCTCATTTCAAACATAACTTCTGCGCCAATTTCTTGCTTGGGGGACCTTTTGAGTTTTACTTTCCTATGACCGAGCCGTGAAGCTGCCTACATATCCTTAAGAGGAATTAGGTCAAACGTAGTTCACCCGAATTCCTTGTCGTTACAGTTTTTCTTTTCATTTATTATATTTTTCTCTCTTTTTTTTTTCTTTATATTTTTCTTTTTCTTTTCTTTCTTCTCTTTTCCTTTCTTCTTGGTTATTGATTCCAAAAGTGGGGTACGAAATAAAATAAATAAGGCTCAAAAGGGTGAACAAAGGGTAAAGTGTTTAGATAGCAGAACAAATTGCCTTCGTCATTTCAACCTTCGAGATAATGCAAAGTACAAACAATCAGTGATTATACTAAAGAAATCATACATAATATCTCTTGACTGCATCAGAATTCATAGCCATATCTATGCATTATCCTTCAATATCTGTTAAACATGAAGCACCATTGGACAATACTCTGGCCACGATGAACGGTCCTTGCCAGTTCGGCGCGAACTTGCCCTTTGCTTCAACCTGATGTGGAAAGATCTGTTTCAACACTTGCTGCCCCACTTCAAACCTCCTGGGATGCACCTTCTTGTTATACGCTCTTTCCATCCTCTTTTGATACAATTGTCCATGACATACTGCTGCCAATCTTTTTTCATCAATTAAACTCAACTGCTCTAAACGGGTTCTGACCCACTCATCATCATCAATCTCAGCCTCGGCGACAATCCGAAGAGACGGGATTTCAACTTCCGCAGGAATCACTTCTTCAGTGCCATATACCAACAGATAAGGAGTTGCACCTACTGACGTACGAATAGTAGTGCGATAACCCAATAACGCAAATGGTAACTTCTCATGCCATTGCCTGGAACTTTCTACCATTTTCCTCAGTATTTTCTTTATGTTCTTGTTGGATGCCTCAACTGCTCCATTCGCCTTAGGATGATATGGGGTACAATTATGATGCATAATCTTAAACTGTTGACATACTTCCTTCATCAAATTTCTGTTAAGATTAGCACCGTTATCTGTGATGATTACCTTTGGGATTCCGAACCGACAGATGATATTCGAGTGGACAAAATCACCCACTTCTTTCTTGGTTATAGACTTGAAAGTTTTAGCTCAACCCGCTTGGTGAAATAATCAATGGTCACCAAAACAAACATGTGCTCGTTGGACGCTGCTGGTTCAATTGGTCCATTGACATCCATGCCCCAAGTTAAGACACAACATGTCCTCTCAAGGTAAGTGTACTTAACCTCGTAATTCGTGAACTTCTTTTATTTATTACCTTGGAGTCAGATTGATTTTTAGACTAGGCTGAGGGTTCCTCATGCATGCCATGTCATTAGAATCAGCGTAAAAAAGAACTAGAAATAAAACACAAATAAAATGTCAGAAATAATGAAGAAGAGAAATTTTATTTTACTGGAAGATACAAGATAACAAGGTTTAAACACTTTAGACGAAACTAAAAATAAGATCTAAATTAGAACCCTGGAATAATCCAGACAAACTTGAAGGAAAGTCAGAGCGAACTACCAAGATTCCTTCCTGGCTAACCAATGTCACACCTCCTTTTTCCGAGCTGGCTTTACTACATCCCGGGGAAGATATAATAAAAAAAGGAGTTTTTCCAATTTAAGGACAACCGAAATGGGATTCATTTTATTAAAGATTCAGAGTCTCCACTTGGGAGATTTATGGTGTCCCAAGTCACCGGTTTGAATCCCGTATCGAGGAAAGGGTTTGACTCTGTTTGACAGTCGCGAACCAGAAATCCGGGTAAGGAATTCTGTTAACCCGGGAGAAGGGGTTAGGCACTCCCGAGTTTCATGGTTCTAGCACGGTCGCTCAACTGCTATAGTTGGCTAAATTTTGATTTTTATAAAATTATGAACTTATGTGCAAATTTTAATTTTGAAACGCTTTTGATTATTATTATTTTACAAGAATTGCAACGTCATGAAAACGTATCTCGAACTACGTCACAATCAATGTACCCGTGGTTATCGACACATTTCAACTCCGTTGAGATTTGGATTTGGATCACATAAATGTGCACCCGAGTTTAGGGAAATAATATTATTAAAGTACGTGCCTATAGAGTCTAACGCGTTATTATTTTTTAGAATGCCGAGAAATTTTCTAAGACGGCATGTCCCGAAGTCTATACAATTATTATATCCAATTATCGAGGGCCCCGCAGCTTGTG
>MU769126.1:0-55008 GCA_026770625.1 Nicotiana glauca
CCCATGGTGTGTCACTCAGTATCATCACAGGCCAATCGCAAGACTGAGAAAGTTTTAATACCAATTGTGGCTATTTTAGCAAAAGCCTGCCATGTAATGGCTTATTTTGATAAAGTGGCTATTTTTGCAAAATTGATACATGACCCAAACTTGATTTTGCGGATACGGCCTTTCAGCATTTCCGCAAGGGATATTTCAAGGCTGTGCCCGCAAATTATTCAAAGTGGCTATTCTTGCAAAAATGGCCTTCCGGCGTCCTTTTGAGGGACATTCGGCTTATTTTGAAAAAGAATAGCATCACCCGACTTATTTATAACAAAAATTGAGATTTTGACATTTTTGGCTATTTTTGCAAAAAGGTGTGGTTGGACCCGCCAGGGGTTGCCTACGTATCTCACCAGTGATGAGAATCAAACCAGCATAGTTCGGGCCGATTGGCCAAAATCAAAACTATTTTTGACCAACAAATTTTTTTTTCAAATATATTTTTTTTCTTTTTCCTTTTTCCATTTTTTTTTCAAAAATCCGGCAGCATTTCAGTTGTGTTACCTTTCAAAGCAAGGGCACACATTCCAGTAGCAATGTCGGCCATAGAACCATTCCACACAAAAGCCATACTATGGGATTACACAGTCGAGGCAAGGAGAAAAAGGAAAAGTCAAATTTGGGGAAACAGTTGCGGCACAGGGTATGACAAGAAACGACAGGGTTTATACTCCAGAACACTTGGTTGAGTCAAGTAAGCATACCTCTAGTCGACAAGCCATCACTGAAATAGGGCCCTATGATATCTGGAGAAAGATACAAGCCAAAGAATACTCGGTCATTGACCAACTGAACAAAACACCGGCATAGATCTCTATCCTGGCTTTGCTACAAAGTTTCAATGCACATAAGAATGCCTTGTTAAAGGTGCTTAGTTAAGCATATGTAACGAGCAACATCACTGGAGGAGAGATGGAAAACATGGTGGGGCAGGTATTGGAGAGTCACAAGATCACTTTCCATGAAGATGAGTTGCCGCTAGAAGGTTTGAGTCACAACAAGGCGTTGCACATCGCTGTGCAGTGCGAAGATTATTTTATCACTAGGCGCTTGGTCGATGGAGGGTCCAGTCTCAATATTTGTCCATTGGTGACTCTCAGGACATTGGGAAAGAGCCTACACGAGATCAAGGATGGGTCCATCAATGTTAAAGCTTTCGACGGTTCCCAAAGGTCCACTATTGGGGAAATTAGCTTATGTCTGCAAATGGGGCCTACTTGGTTTGATGTTGATTTTCAAGTGATAGACGTGACCGCATCTTACAACTTGCTTCTGGGATGACCTTGGATTCATGCCGCTGGGGCTGTAGCATCAACCCTACATCAAGTAGTAAAATTTGAGTGGAATCATCAAGAGGTGATTATTCATGGCAATGGCAGCAATCCCATATACAGTCGCCAGACCATCCCTGCAGTCGAAGGAAAAAGGAAGATAGGCAGAGAAACCTACCACCACATCGAGCGAGTCAACGCCGTTGATAAGGACAAGTGGTGGAAAAATAAAATTCAAAGCATACTGAACTGAAGTAGATATGAACCTGGCAAGGGAATTGGCAAGAACCTCCAAGGGATCGCTAAGCCTATCAAGCTGAAGAAACATGGTACCACTTGCGGTCTGGGATACGAGTATACCTGGAAAGATTTCAATGAATGGTCGCCACCATGGCGTGGAACTTATTATCCACTGGAGCAGCCGAAACCCCGCTTGGAATAGACTTTTCAACCAGCCAATGTTATATATGGGTCGAAAGAAGAGGAAGCATTGGCAGCAATGAGGAGTTTGTTTTTGGAAGATGATAACATGGAATGTTGTGTCATTTTGAGGAGGAGGGGAAGGAAGGCCCTTCCATACAAGTCGTGAGACGAGGAGCATGCCTAAACAATTGGACCGTCAGAACCACCAGAGCTCGGAAAGCTTTGGGGTAGCAAGGCTGAACAAAGCACCATGCATTATCTTTTGTTTTTTTACTAGTCGACCTTCTTTCCGCATTTTTAATTTCAAAATAAGAGCTCTAATGTTCAAAACTGTTATGAAATTTATCAAAAGCACTTCGGTTTCTTATAAATATTACTCTTATTACTTTCTCTCATTTACTTTATTTACACAACATTACTATTACTTATCTTGATGAACTGATGACTGTGACTTGCAACGAGACAATGCAACAAATAGATATAGACTCAGAGGAAGATGATATACCAGAAGGGGTTGAGGATTTTGAGAATAGACTTAAGTCCAACTTGGACAAAACTGAGGTTGTTAACTTGGGAGATACAAAAAATGTCAAAAAAACTCGTATCAGTGTTCATCTGTCACTATCAAAAAGGAAAGAGTACACAAAATTTCTAAAGGAGTATGAGGGCATATTCGTCTAGTCATATGAAGACATGAATGGTTTGAGTATATATTGTGGCACACAAACTGCAGACTGATCCGACATGTCCACCAGTAAAGAAGAAGCTCAGAAAGTTCAAACCTGACATGAGTTTGAAAATCAAGGAAGAAGTCACCAAGTAGGTCAAAGCTAAAGTTCTCAAGGTAGTGGAGTATCCAACATGGTTATCCAACATTGTGCAAGTACCGAAGAAGGATGGGAATGTCAGATTCTGTGTCAACTACCGGGATCTCAACCAGGCCAGTCCAAAAGATGACTTCCCGTTGCCAAACATACACATTCTGATTGACAACTGTGCCAAGCATGAGCTGCAGTCATTTGTTGATTGTTTTGCTGGGTATCATCAGATATGGATGGATGAAGAGGACGCTGAAAGAATGGCTTTCATTATGCCGTGAGGGATGTATTATTACAAAATGATGCCATTCGGATTAAAAAATGCTGCGGCCACCTACATAAGGGCCATGACCACATTTTCCATGATATGATTCACAAGGAGATTGAAGTATATGTAGATGATGTTATCATCAAGTCCAAGAAAGCTACTGATCACATGGAAGATTTGAGGAGGTTCTTCAACAGACTAAGAAGGTAAAACTTGAAGCTGAATCTCGCGAAATATGCATTCTGGGTTCTTGCCAGAAAGCTACTGGGGTTCATCGTGAGTCACCGAGGGATAGAACTGGATCCATCAAAGATCAAAGCCATTCAAGAATTGCCACCACCAAAGAACAAGAAGGACGTAATGAGTTTCTTGTGGAAACTTAACTATATCAGTCGGTTCATAGCTCAATCTACTGTCATCTGTGAGCCAATCTTTAAGATGTTGAAGAAGGACGTCGCTACCAAATAGACTGATGACTATCAGAAAGCTTTTGACAGAATCAAGGAGTACTTGTCAACACCGCCAGTCTTGGTCCCACCCGAGCCGGGCAGACCTCTATTTCTCTACCTTACAGTATTCGATGGAGCATTCGGTTGTGTTCTGGGGTAGCATGATGAAATAGGGAGAAAGGAGCAGGCCATCTATTATCTCAGAAAAAAGTTCACCCCGTACGATGCCCAGTATTCTCTGTTAGAACGCACCTTTTATGCTCTGACTTGGGTAGCCCAGAAGATGAGGCACTATTTCTGTGCCTATATCTCATATCAAGAATGGATCTGCTGAAGTACATCTTTCAAAAGCTCATGCCCACTGGCAAGTTGGCCAAGTGGCAGATCCTATTAAGTGAATTTGACATTGTCTATGTGACTCAGAAAGCAATCAAGGGACATGCATTGGCGGATCATCTTGCCGAGAATCCCGTAGATAGAGAATACGAACCCCTAAAAACGTAGTTTCCTGATGAGGAGGTATCCTTCATAGGAGAAGACCTTGCAGAATCCTATGATGGCTGCTTCCAAAGGGTCTTCCACATTAATCACAGTACTTGTGTCTTCAACAATCACCTCGTTCACATGATCCACAAACGAACATACTTCGTTGCTATTAGGTTGTCTCATTGACTTGCAAACATGGAACATAACCTTTTCATCGCCCACCCGGAAGGTGAGATCCCCTGCTTCCATATCAACTAAGTCCTTCCCTGTATCTAGGAAAGTTCTCCCCAATATGATCGGCACCTCATAGTCAACCTCACAGTCAAGTATCACAAAATTCGAGGGAAGTATGAACTTGTCAAACTCGAACTAGCACAACATCAATGATCCCCAATGGCCTCTTCATTATCCTATTCGCTATTTGCAACCTCATGGATATGAGCCTTGGTTTCCCAATATCCAATGTCTTGAACATTGAATATTGCATCAAGTTAATTCTTTCCCCCAAGTCATACAAAGCTTTGTCAAACTCGGTACTACAAATAGTGCATGGAATTGTAAAGGCACCGGGGTCTTCTAGCTTTGGAGCTATGGAATGTACAATGGCACTCATTTGATGCGTCATCTTGATTGTTTCATAATTCATGGATCTTGTTTTTTGACGAAGCAGCGAATTTCAAAGGAGTTGGCATAAGAGCAGTCCTAATATCAGAAACTGGCCAGCATTATCCGGTGTCTGCGAAACTCAGATTCCCTTGCACCAACAACATGGCCGAGTACGAAGCCTGCATCTTGGGACTCAAGATGTCCATTGACATGAACATCCAAGAGTTGCTGATAATTGGGGATTCAGACTTGCTTATATATCAGGTCCGAGAAGAATGGGAAACTAAGAACTCCAAGATAGTCCCGTATTTTCATCATCCACAGGAGTTGAGGAAGAGGTTCACAAAGATAGAGTTCCGGCATGTTCCCAGAGTCCAGAATAAGTTTGCCGATGCATTGGCTACCCTGTCATCTATGATTCAACATCCAGGTAAAAAAGTTCATTGATGCTATACCTCTAAAGATCTATGATCAGTCGGCTTACTGTGCTCATGTCAAGGAAGAAGCGGATGGAAAACCTTGGTTTCACGACATCAAGGAATACTTGGAAAAAGGAAAATACCTAGAGCTTGCAAATCCCACTCAGAAGCGCACACTTCAGAGGTTATCTAACAATTTCTTTCACAGCAGAGGAGTCCTATACAGGAGGACTCCTGATTTGGGGTTACTAAGGTTTGTCGACGCAAAGGAAGCATCTAAACTGCTAGAAGAAATCCATGCTGGGACTTGCGGTCCATATATGAACGATTTTGTCTTAGCCAAGAAGATACTCCGGGCTGGTTATTTCTGGATGACTATGGAAACGGACTGCATCCAGTATGTCCGAAAGTGTCATCGTTGTCAGATACATGAAGACATGATAAAGGTGCCTCCAAATGAGCTTACTGCAACAAGCTCGCCATGGCCATTTGCCGCTTGGGGAATGGATGTCATCGGACCTATCAAGCCCACTGCATCAAATGGGCACAGGTTCATTCTAGTAGCAATTGATTATTTCACCAAATGGATTAAAGTAGCATCATACAAGGCAGTGACTAAGAAAGTTGTGGCAAATTTTGTCCGCGACAGTATCTTTTGTCAGTTCGGAATTCCAGAGTCAATCATTACAGATAATGGTTCCAATCTCAATAGTGATTTGATGAAATCCATGTGTGAAACCTTCAAGATCAAGCACAAGAATTCAACAGCTTAGATACCTCAGATGAATGGAGCCATAGAAGCCACCAATAAAAATATCAAGAAGATACTAAGGAAGATGATAGAGAAGCATAAGCAGTGGCACGAGAAACTATCATTTGCTTTATTGGGGTACCGTACCACAGTTCGCACATCAACCGGGGCAACTCCCTACATGCTGGTTTATGGTACAGAGGTAATCATTCCCACCAAAGTAGAAATTTTTTCCTTAAGAATCATACAGGAAGCAGAACTCGACGATGCAGGGTAGGTGAAGAGTCGCTACGAGCAGCTAGCTTTTATAGATGGAAAGAGAATGAATGCAGTTTGCCATGGTCAGCTTTATCCGAACAGAATGGCCAGAGCCTTCAATAAGAGAGTCAAACCAAGACGGTTCACACCGGGGCAGCTAGTGTGTTAAAAAAGATTTTCCTGCATCAAGATGAAGCCAAAGGGAAATTCTCTCCCAACCGGCAAGGTCCGTACGTGGTTCACCAGGTTCTAACAGGAGGAGCCCTTATACTTGCAGAAATGGACGGAGAAGTTTGGCCAAAGCCAATCAATTCAGACGCAGTCAAACGATACTATGTGTAGCATTTATGATTTCCTAGTATGACGTAATTTGAACTACGCCTGACCTGATTACCATTTAAGAGGTGATACATAGGCAGACCTATCGGTTCGGTCACAATTCAATAAAA
Organism: Nicotiana glauca; assembly: GCA_026770625.1. Lineage (NCBI taxonomy): Eukaryota > Viridiplantae > Streptophyta > Magnoliopsida > Solanales > Solanaceae > Nicotiana > Nicotiana glauca. The sequence continues at coordinate 6,244 of MU769126.1, forward strand.
TTTTCATTTCCCCCACTATTGGAAATTGGGGCAGAATTTTGAGGAGGACCCTCAAAATTTTGAAGTTGATTTCAGCCATTTATCGCACGCAGGCATCAGAAGCAGTAACCCAGTAAACTGGGGCAGAATTTGAGGAGGACCCTCAAAATTCTAGAGCGAGAGAGGTTGCAATGTCTTGAACCGCGTCGCAGTCGTCGGTTCATATAAAGAAAACTATTCTCAATTATGTATTTATGTTATATTTTTGCTAAATCATGCATGTCTATTATCAAAATTGCTTTATTTAGCAACGCTACCCCAATGATACACAACAATCACCGAAGACAGAGCCAAGCAGGACAAGCAAAGTTCACAGAGATACGAACTAACTTTTCCGCTTTACAAAACTCACAATATTTCTTTGGATGAAGGCACCCAAGTCACAAAATCATCAGATATATTTATACACTCAAGCTTCTCAGGAATACAACTCTCAGAACTATCACCTATCTATGATTGCTATCCATACACGATATCCCCAGCAACCATAATATCGCAATCAGCTATCAGCTATCAGCTAAGAGATTTTACCAATATTCGCTTTTTACTTTTCTGCACTGCATAAGGCTACCATTCTGCCTTCCGAGACTAAGCTCTGTCTTCATCTGCATTCCTTGCATTGCATAAGGCTACCTTTCTGCCTTCTGAGGTTAAGCTCTACCTCCATCTGCATTTCTTTATGTTGCATAAGTCCACCTTTCTGCCTTCCGAGACTAAGCTCGGTCTCCATCTGTATTTCTTGCATTGCATAAGGCTACCTTTCTGCCTTCCGAGACTAAGCTCTGTCTCCATCTGCATTTCTTGCATTGCATAAGTCTACCATTCTGCCTCCCAATACTAAGCTCTACCTCCATCTGCATTTCTCTGCATTGCATTAGGCTACCTTTCTGCCTTCCGAGGTTAAGCTCTACCTCTATTTTGCATTTCCCTGCATTTCATAAGGCTACATTTCTACCTTCCGAGGTTAAGCTATACCTCCATCTTGCATGGCTAAAATATCGCCACTTTATTTTTTCTTGCATGGCTGAAATATCGCCACTTTATTTTTCTTGCACGGCTGGAATATCACCACTTTACTTCTCCGCATGGCTAAAATACCGCCACCTTTTATTTACGTCTTGCATCGACTGAAAGATCGCCACCTTTTTTGCATCTCATGGGCTAAAAGATAGCCAAATTTTCCAAAGGCGTTATTGTTTGGAGGCACCATTTTCATAGCCCGAGAATGCCATGCCATGGCCTCAGGACCCCACTCTTATCTCTTGCATATCATTATTCAAAAGCATCATGGTTCAGAGGCGTCACTCTCAGCTCGAGAACATCATTTCATAGCCTGTGAATCCTTTATTGTACGCTTCATGGCCCGGGACGTCATGGTCTGAGGACGTCATCCTAACATTCCAAAGACAACATTCATGGTCCAATGGGAACTTGCATCACGTTTAAATTTATGCACAATATATGTTCGTATTGCTCATTTGCAGGTAAACCGGCTAGCAACGACCGTTTCAGTAGGAGCGATTCCGCTCCAATTCCCGTAGCCCACTAGACTTTGACCATCCTTCCCAACCGAAATGTCGCGTCCGTTTTTTTCCCGAAAATCTCCACCGGCATATTCCGCCAATGGATCCTGAAATACATATGGAATTATGCCTATAATACCAGGGATATATAGGCAACTCAGGAACCAGAGCTCGGTCACAATTCTTCAAATTGTTTCGTTCGACAAATTGACCATCTTATCTTTACCCGACAACTCTTTCATCCTTCCCAAGTAAAGAGGGGCAGCTATTGATACCCAATTTTTCCTATGTATTTTTATACACAAAATGCTTTCAAAATAACATGTATATGCATATATAAGCACGCCCTAGTGTTTTGGAATTTTTCCTAATTTTAAAGGATTTTTAAAATTAATTTATTGCCCATTTTAGTAGTACAAAAATCAATAATTATTTCCAAAATCACCCATTTTTTTGAAAAATTTATTTTATTCTCCATATTTATACAAAATATAGTTAAGTTAATTTTTGCATATTTTTTACGAATTTACTTGGTATTTAAAAGATTAAATTGCATATAATTATAATTTTAGTCTACTTTAAGATTTAATGGAATTTTATAATTATAAAATAGGTTCCAGTATTTTTAAACTAATATTTATATATTATTTACTGATTCAGTACTTTTAATTTAATTTCAAAATCATTTTTACTATTTTTTACAAAATAAAAGGTAAAACTGGCTATTTAATATATAGCCCCAATTCGTTTAAATTGTAGCCCCATTACATTTCAATTTTAGCCTCCAACTGACCCAATATTAACCCCCAATTGGACCAGCCCAATTTCAATTCTAACCCAACCCCTTAACCTGTTTATCCAACCCACCAGGTTTTCTTTTAATCCAGACCGTTGATCCTTTTGATCAACGACCATGATTACCCCTTTCCTTTTCAATTCACCTAACCCTACCCTAATCCCCCCATTTTATTCTATTGGCCGCCTTTGGATACTCTCCCTCTCTCAAACTCTCTCGAAGGTTCCCTGGAACCCTAGCCTCTCTCATCCTCTCCGACCATAACCTCGCCGGAATCTATGGCTTCTCAGATCATGGATGGCCTGTACTGACCCCCCTCCACCATAAAACCCCGGGTGTTCGAAGTTTCGAGGTTTGACCTCAATGGTTTTCTTCTAGATCTTCTCAGATCTATGATTCTATGGCCTCTCCGGCCTTGCTCCAGCGTATTCAAAGCATTAAGAGTTTGATTCTAACTCATCCGACTCAAGATCAGACTTTCTCATTTCTAGGGTTTCTCCAAAACCCTAAGCTATTTGAGGTTTTTCTCTGTTTGTTTTCTTAGATCTATGCTATATCTATGTTCTACTGGACTTTTAAAGTGTTTTACCCAAACTTTTCTTTCAAAATTGCTTCTCTTCGATTTAGGGTTTCTAAAAGGGTTTCAAAACGTTGTTCTGATTCTTCATTTTCTTTTCTTTATGTGTTTGCCTATACTATGTTTTACCATGCATGTGTTGTTCTTCTGCTTTTCTTTCTACTATACATGACTTTTCCATACTTTGTAATCTAATGTGTCTCTAGATTAGGCTCGCATGTTAATCTTTGTTATGCTTTCCTACATGATGTTTGCTGTACTTTTTAGTATTCTTCTACTGTATGTGTTTCCTGCTGAGTTCTTAAATTTTGTTTGCTTTAGTGGACTTTGTTCGAGTTCTTGCTAAACATGTTTCATCTACTGTTTCTTAAATTTTTCTCTTCCGAACTTGCTTAAGTTCCGAGCTTCTTTTAAAACATGTTCTTTCAGCTTTTAAATCAACCTTTTCACTCTGTTGCTTCAAACCTGCAATTGTATCTGCGTGTTTCCTCATGAGGCTCTGAAACACACCTCTAAGTTCGTTTCAATGGTTTGCCTTCTCATCTCTATATCTGATTCGAGTTGAAACCCTAAGATTTGGGGTTTTTTGGCAAGTTTAATTTTGTGTTTGGACTAGGGTTCTACTTTGGAACCTGGACTCTCATACTCATTCTGAGTCGATAAACTGAACTTGAGCTTCTTTTCTTAAAACTCTTTCTATGGCTAGTCTTTTCTAATTAACATGGAAACTCTTTCTTGTTTAACATGCATGTGTGCTTTATATATGAGAAAGGTTTCGCCAACTCATGATTGGATTCATAATCTCTTTGGGTTTGATTGGTTGTTATTAATTTTCCTTAAGTAAAACCCTTTCCTCACTTTTCCTAACATGGTTCATTCGAACAAAGCCTGCAATTTTGATTTTACTGGCTGTTTGATTGATTCCCTTTCCTTATTCTCACAAACCGTGTACCACTGGACTTTTGCCTTAAATAAACTTCTATGTATTTACCCTTCTTGTGCTACTTTGGAAAAGATTTTGATCAAACACTTTCCTTAATTATTTTTTACCCGTTTGAAATCAGAATCCCTTAACTAAAGGGGGACATTATGTAATTGATTGAAAGACTATTATCTTACCTTTTCTTACTTGCTTTCTGCACTATAAAGAGGCACGACCCTTCTGCACCACTTCCGATTGAATACTCTTTAATACACCTTGAGTTCAACACTTATACTCTCAATTACTTACACTCTCAATATCAATACACTCACATTCTCATATGAGTTTCTTCTGGCTGTTTGCTTGCAATTTGGGCTTTACTACTGCTTTTCCCTTTCTTATTTCCTGAAACTGGTATGTCCTAATTTTGTTTTTAGCCTCACCCCTATGTGTTTACTTTACAGTTTCTACAATCTTGTATACTTTGTTGTTTATGTTCAGTGTTGAATATGCTATTCTCTTTGCATCTGCTGTTGTTGTGAATTCCCCCATACCCTTACTACCTATTATGTGTTTGAGTTTAAGTTCAAACATGGCAATATCCAATTACTGCTCATGTCTGGACCTGATCCCTAATGGATCTTAACTCCCAAACAATATGGCTAACAGGCTGGTTAGGGGTGTGCCAGCACTCCTAATTGTTGGGTATGACCACCAGCCAGCCATGGCCTTCCCTAAATCCCCTCTATGCACTTCCACTCTCTCTTAGATTCTAAGTTCTACCCCCCCATATGAGCCTTGCTTTGGGACCTTGATATCTCTCTGAACTGGGACATTTGAGGGCTGGCCCTTCCACACTGCACTTTAATTCAATTCTGAAATATATGTGGGTGTAAGCACTACCCGAAGTTCATGAAGCTCATGGGAATTCTGACACACCCAAAAAATGAGAAACGCTTTGGAAATCCTCATCTTTGGAGTTGATTCATCTCATATTTTAGACCTTGAGTCTGAATTAGGCTCCTTGGTTGTAGTTTAATTTCTGATGTAATTTTACTTTTTTTTTCTTGATTCATTTTGGTATGTAATAATTTGTAATAACTGATGGGGTTTTAATGAAAAGGAGAGGGTCACTCATGTATGCCAAGGGTAGACAACATGCTCATAAGTGTTATTATTTACAAGTTCTGCACTTCTGCATATATCGAAATCATGGCTACAGCTTCTACACTGCTGCATATATAGAAATCACGTCTTTAAGGTTCTACATATATAGAAACCATGTGTTTAAGGGTCTGTACTCATATAGATACCATGACTGTAGGCTTCGGCACTCTTGCATTATATAGATAACGTGTCTAAATGATCTCTTAAATTCTGCATTTTTACATCTATCACTAGAAAAACAGTTTATAGGTCTAAATAACAAATTGCAATCTTGATATCATGACTATAGGACCCTTGCATCTCTATAAACGTTTTATAATCAATAACAATTAGAAAGAATGCCTATAGGAGTAACCAACTAATCTGAATATGAATCGTCTATTTCGCCTATGCCTAAGCCAGTAAATATCGATGCTCAATACCTGCAGGACCTATGTTTTTTATAATCAGCAAGCCTTTCTTAAAAATTAGATTACTCCTGCATTATTAGATATCATGCCTATAGATTTCATCTAGGCAAGTCATTAGTTAATTAATTAACTGCATCAGTCTTTGATAATTACAACTAGGGGTAGGCCTAATTCGGACTTCTTATCTGATAAATATATGATAAATCAGCCTGCCTTAACGCTTTAAATTTAATTCAGACCATTATCAGTATTTGTAAGTCATTCTAAACAATCTACTTTTAAGTGAGGAGGACTGCCTAAGCCTTTTAATTGTTTTGTGTTTCCCATATCTGCTTTACGTGTTTTGTTTGTCACTATAGAATTTTATCCCTTTTAAACCATACAAAATCCACATTTTCCTCCCTTTTAGGACTAGTTGTCCCAAATGCCCCCAGGACTGATAGGATTGGGATGAGTAATAACATGCAATAAGTAACGAGACTATTCCATATTTATAAACAGGTGTTGTGTGGTGGGAAGGGTTGATATGGATATGATGACTACACGATAACACCACGTGTATAAACGGTTAGCGGGTGTTATGTGGGGTGATCCATATTATTTATAAGCCTAGGACCCCCCTTTCCCTTTACTTGTCTATATTTTTCAGAATTTTAAAACTGTTTAATTTTCAGCTTCTTTGATCTCTTCTACTTCAATTAACTTGCATCAATTATATGCAAACCCCTCTCCCCTTTACTTGTGTGTTTTTTTTTTCTAAAACTGTTTTCTTCCAAATTTCAGCTTCTTTAACTTCTTGTACTTCAGATGTTTGCAACCCTTATTTGAAAGCTACCTTGTATTTACAATTCTTGCTTGTTTACTTGTTGTTTGTACTTAAAGTCACAATTGTAGCATGGCCGGGAACCACATTAGTGGATCTTGAGGGGTGCCTAATACCTTCACCTCAAGATAATTCTAGCCCTTACCCAAACTCTGGTTTTCTAAATCAAATCTCTTCTTAGTGTCCTAATGCACTTAATCATTAGGTGGCGACTCTTCAATTCAAAATCCTAATTCCCAAAAGGGAAAGAGTTGTTCTCCCAAATGTCATAAACCCGTTTTCGCGAGAAAAAGGGTGCGACAACGACGGGATGACACAAGTAGCCGTTCAAATGCATAATAGAAATGGTTAACTGCTCAGGTGCCTGGCATTCCCCAACATGCAGTTTCCTATCTGTTAAGCTCTAATCACTAACGAGTTGCTTATTGTCATCGAGTAGGCATGTGGTTAGATTTTTCGGCATTCTAGCAACTCACTCGTACAACACCAGGTCCAAAGACAAGTTGATCATGACTGGCCAAGAATTAGATGCAAGTGTTATTGATACGTCCAAGGAGGTGGAAGAGTCTGATGTTAACATGAAAGAGGAGTTGCACAAGTTAAAACACTAAATGGCAGAGATGTACCAGGCGTGGATCCACCACCATCATACTCCGCCAACCCTGAATTCATCCCGCCATTGGCTTATTACCATGAACCTCCCACTACTGATTCATCTCCAGGCTTCCCTCATTTCCACCACTATCAAGGCACCATTTCCCAAACCACATAAGCACCGCCAGCTAAACCAATCCCATATCCCTCTCCACCAGCCACCCCTATTTTAGTGGCACCACCGCCCGCTACACTCCATCGATCCTCCAGCGAGCCTTTGTTTCAGACCCAAGATATATTCCCCAGAGCCTACTTTCAAGGCCCCGGATCATTACTCTTACACTCCTAGTTTTGACCTCCCCGTTGAGACTGAGAAACCACTTAAAAACCCAGAGCAGGAGGAAATGTTCAGAAAGGTAAAAAGTCTGGAACAATCATTTAGAAGCATGCAGGGATTGGGAGGTTAGGCAAGTGTGGCCCACAAAGATTTGTGTCTATTTCCTGATGTTCAGTTGCTTGTGGGCTTCAAGATGCCTAAATTCGATCTGTATGACGGGCATAGAGACCCGATGACTCATTTGAGGGGATTCTATAGCAAGATGAGAGGGGCAGGTGGAAAAGATAAGTTGTTAATGGCATACTTTAGCCAAAGTTTGAGTAGTGCAATGCTAGAGTGGTATACTCGGCAGGATCACAACATGTGGTATAATTAGGATGATGTGTCCCAGGCTTTTGCCCGTCTTTTCCAGTACAATATCAAGATTGTTATGGATCGATTGTCTTTAACTAAGATTGAGAAGAAGCCTAGTGAAAGCTTCAGAGAGTACGGTTTTCGCTGGAGAGAACAAGCAACAAGGGTTAACCCTCCAATGGAGGAGGACGAAATGGTGGAATACTTTCTGCTGGCTTTGGAACACACTTACTTTGGCCATTTAATATCGGCCATAGGCAAGTCATTCAACGAGGTAGTAAAGATGGGTGGCATGGTGGAGGAAGGGCTTAAGTCAAGCAAAATCATGAGCTATTCGGCCATAAAAGGAACTACCCAAGCCAATGGTACTGGGGGAGTGATCGGAAAGAAGAAGAAGGAAGGTGTGGCAACAATTGATTCAGGATCATGGTATGGACCGAGCGGCCCATCACACCATTATACCCAACCTTGACCTCATCACCAAACCTATACCCAAACCTCATATAATCTACCCCAGCATTACTACCCATCACCAGGCCCTCATATTTCCGTTCACCACACCTAGTCATATACCCAACCTCCTCCCTACTCACAATGGTGAGCACCAGCCCCACGAAACACTTACCCAGATCCACAAAATGCTTACCCACCCCCAAGAGCCTACCAAAACCCCGCTAGTCCAGGTTTCCGACATAATGCAACATTTAAAAATTAAAGTTTGCAGCACAAGAAAACTTTCACCTCGTCGGGGGAGTCTTATACCAGTTTGTTCCAGAGATTGAGACAGCAGGATATGTTGAGGCCAATTGAGTCGAAATTGCCAAACCCTCCTCCAAAGAATCTTGATTACTCTTTGAGATGTGAATATTGTTCTGGTACTCCGGGGCATGATACAGAGAAGTGCTGACACTTGAAAAGTGCCATCCAGGAGCTCATTGACACGAACCAGATTGTAGTACAAACTCCAGAGGCGCCCACATCAACCAGAACCCACTACCAACCTATGAGGAGACAAACATGATCGAGATAGTACACAAAGAGAGGGGAGCCCAAGAAGACCTCACAGTCCGTTATGATGATTCAGTCCAGTGAGGCCAAGCCGATCAAGAAACCAATGTTTGAAGGATCAGTGAACAAGTTGAGTATGACAAACGGTGATCCATATATGGTAGTCAAGAAAGGATCCCCAAATGATGCTGTAGTAAAGAAAGATAAGTCAAAAGTGGTTGTGCCAGGGTTGGCAAACAAGCCTATCGTAATTGTATTGGGTGCCCGTACGGATCTTGTCATCATCAAGCCTGTAACCCAGTTACTAGTAATGAGCACCAAGGCTATCCCATGGAACTATGAATGGGTAATAGTGACCTACAGGGGAAAGGAAGTGACAGAAGAAGTCAACGAGGCCCAAGGACGAACTCGTTTGGGGAGATGCTTTGCCCCGGAAGAGTTAAGAAAGCTAAGAAATCCAGAAATAATCCAGTTTTAGTAAATAAAGCAATCACCGAGGAAGAAACGGAGGAATTTTTGAGAAAAATAAAGGTACAAGATTACTCCATTGTGGAGCAGCTGAGAAAGACACCCTCTTAGATTTCATTGCTGTCATTGTTGATTTATTTAGATGAGCATCATCGGGCCCTGATGAAAATCCTGAATGAAGCTCATGTCCCCGATAAAATTTTAGTAAACTATTTGGAGAAGATCGCCACCAAAATATTTGAGGTGAACAGGGTCACTTTCTCTTATGACGAGTTGGCTGTGGAGGGTACCAAACACAACAGGGCTCTCTACCTGGCGGTAAAATGTGAAGATCTGTGGTCACTAAGGTTCTAGTTGACAATGGTTCCAATGCAAGAATTTTCCCTCTCTCTACTCTAAACAAGCTGAAAGTGATGATGAGAGGATTCACAAGAACAACATATGTGTCAGAGGTTTTGATGGTTAAGGGAAAGACTCGGTTGGTGATATAGTTCTTAAATTGACGATAGGACTAGTTGAATTCATCATGGAGTTCCAGGTACTGGACGTAGCCATCTTTTACAATTTACTGCTGGGTCGGCCTTGGATACATGCCGCCAAAGTAGTCCTATCCACATTGCACCGGATGGTCAAGTTTGAGTGGGATAGACAGGAGATCGTCGTGCATGACAACGAAAATTTGTGTGCTCACAGTGATGCCTCTATACCATTTATTGAGGCCGAAGATGACAAAGGGCCATGGGTCTACCAAGTTTTTGAAACAGTGCTAGTCGATAAAGTTTTGGAAGGGAAATGTGTTCCAACTCCAAGGATGGCCTCTGAAATGCTGAGAAATAGTTTTGTGCCAAGAAAAATGTCTGGGTGCATCTCTGCAGGGTATCTTACAACCATTGTCCCTCCCTGAAAATTTGGGAACGTTCGGTCTTGGATTCAAACCTACAGTGCAGATATGAAAAGGGATAAAAGGTTTAAACGGAAGGTGTGGTCACTTCCAAAGCCTATCCCACATCTCTAGAGGTCTTTTGTTAAGCCCGGTGACAGGAAATGCCCAGTGACGATAGTTCCTAGTTCTGTGGTTAACATTGATGAATTGTTAATTGAAAGGTTCCATAGGTTGTTTGGTGATGTGAACATGATGGAAGTTGGAGAAGGTTCTAGCAAGGCGGACGTGCAGTTCGTCGGGCCAAATGCAAAGCTTAACATTTGGAAGGCTACTCCTCTCCCTACCCGGAGGGAGTCTTGGTAGTTTGTTTTTTTTCCTTTCTATCTGGGTCATTCCAGGATTGTAACCCCACTTTTATTTTCCACTTGTTGATGTACGAACCATGTTATCCTTTATTTTCAATTAAATGCAATTTCCCTTTTCCATCATTCCTGATAGTTTTATTTTTTATTTTTTTTTCTTTTCTGTATAGTTGTTTTTATGCTGGTTTCAATTACATGATATGTATCAGGAATCTTCGGCCTAGTCTAAAAAGTCAATCTAATTTCGAAATAATAATTCAAGAAATAGAGTGTGATGATGAATCAGAATATGATGAGGATGAGGTCTTTGAAGAGATTAGTAAGGAACTAAATCATTTTTGAAGAAAAACCCAAGCCTAACCTAAATGACGCAGAAGCATTCAATTTAGGGGACCCAGATAATGTCAGAAAAACTAAGATAAGTGTCCATCTTGAACCACATATCACGGAAGAAATAATCAAAGCACTATTTGAATATAAAGATATTTTTGCATGGTCATATGATGACATGTCAGGCCTAAGCACTGACTTGGTGGTCCATAAATTGCCCACTGACCCGACATTCCTTCCTGTCAAGAAGAAGTTGAGAAAGTTCAAAACTAATATGAGTGTGAAGATCAAGGAAGAAATCACCAAGCAGTTGGATGCAAAGGTCATTCGTGTCACACGATATTCCACTTGGTTAGCTAATGTTGTTCTAGTGCCAAAGAAGGACGGCAAGACCATAGAGTGTGTTGATTACCACGATCTCAACAAAGCAAGTCCAAAGGATAATTTTCCATTGCCAAATATCCATATTCTGATTGACAATTGTGCTAAACATGAGATCAGTTCTTTTGTGGATTGCTATGCGGTATACCACCAGATTTAGATGGATGAGGAGGATGTAGAAAAAACAACATTTATCACACCATGGGGGACTTATTGCTACCAGGTAATGCCATTCGGTTTGAAAAATGTTGGGGCAAACTATATGAGGGCAATGACTACTGTGTTCCATGACATGATAAACAAGGAGATTGATGTTTATTTGGGTGATGTGATCGTAAAGTCAAAGCAGCAGGCCGACCACGTTGGATAGTTGAGGATGTTTTTCCAAAGGCTTCACAGGTACAATCTTAAGCTTAACCCCACCAATTGCGCATTTGGTGTTCTATCTAAAAAACTATTGGGATTCATAGTCAGCCATTGAGGCATTGAGTTGGACCCGTCAAAGATCAAAGATATCCAAGAATTGCCACCTCCAAGTAATAAGACTGAGGTGATGAGCTTGCTCGGGCATTTAAATTACATCAACACGTTTATTTCTCAACTCATTACAACCTGTGAACCCATCTTTAAGTTACTGAAGAAGGATGCTAAGGTCAAATGGACTGATGAGTGCTAGGAGGCATTCGATAAGATAAAGGGGTACTTGTCTAACCAACCTGTGTTGGTCACACCAGAACCTGGGAGGCCTTTGATTCTTTATTTGATAGTCTTGGAAAATTCGTTTCGCTGTGTATTAGGCCAACATGACATCACTGGCAGGAAGGAGCAAGCCATCTACTATCTTATACGAAGTTCACATCTTATGAGGTTACGTACACTCACCTTGAAAGGACATGTTGTGCCCTAACTTGGGTAGCACAGAAGTTGAAGCATTGTTTGTCATCCTACACTACTTATCTCATTTCTTGCCTAGATCATTTAAAGTATATCTTTTAGAAGCCTATGCCTACAAGAAGATTTGCGAAGTGGCAGATGTTTCTCACTGAGTTTGACATTATCTATGTGACTTAGACGGGGATGAAATCCCAAGCATTGGTCGATCATTTGGCCAAGAACCCGGTCGATGAAGAGTATGAACCATTGAGAACTTATTTTCCCGATGAAGAGGTGATGTATATTAACGAGGTGGAGCATGTTAAAAAACCAGGTTGGGAACTTTTCTTTGATGGAGAAGCTAATAAAGGGAATCGGGTAGGGGTCGTGCTTATTTCTAAAACAGGGCATCACTACCCTATTACGGCTTAGCTTCATTTTTATTGCACCAACAACACATCCGAGTACGAGGCATGCATCTTGGGTTTGAGGTTAGCTGTAGACGTGGGTGGCCAGGAAGTCTTGGTCTTGGGAGACTCGGACCTTCTGGTGCACCAGATTCAAGGAGAATGAGAAACACAGGATTTAAAGCTCACACTGTATCGATAATGTTTGCATGACCTTTGTCAACGGTTTTGATCAGTAGAGTTCAGGCATATTCCAAGGATCCATAATGAGGTTGCCGATGCTTCGGCTACATTGGTGTCAATGTTGCACCATCCCGATAAAGCTTATGTCGACCCTCTGCATATTCAAGTCCGCGATCAGCATACTTACTGTAACATGGTGGAAGAAGAACTTGATGGTGAGTCTTGGTTCCCCGACATCGGGGAGTATATCAGAATGAGGTTATATCTATTACAAGCCATGAGGGATCAAAAGAGAACAATTCGACGTTTGTCAAGTAAATTTTTATTTAGTGGAGGAGTTTTGTACAAAAGAACTCCAAATCTTGGGCTGTTGAGGTGCATCGATGCTAAGCAAGCCACGACTATCATGACCAAAGTACATTCCAGAGTTTGCAGGCCGCATATGAGTGGGTATGTTTTGGCAAACAAAATTTTTTGAGCAGGCTATTCTTGGCTCACCATGGAGCGAGATTGTATCATTTTTATGCGCAAGTGTCATCAATGCCAAGGACACGGAGATTTGATTCATTCTCTGCCATCCGAATTGCACACAATATCCACACCATGGCCCTTCGTTGCTTGGGGTATGGATGTCATTGGACCAATTGAGCCAGTAGCTTTCAATGGGCACATATTCATTCTAGTGGCCATTGATTATTTCACTAAGTGGGTTGAAGCTAAAACTTTCAAGTCTGTGACCAAGAAAGCAGTTGTCGATTTTGTCCATTCAAATAAAATTTGTCGGTTCGGGATCCCAAAGGTGATCATCATAGATAATGGTGCTAATCTCAATAGTCACCTGATGAAAGAGGTATGTCAACAGTTTAAGATTACGCATCACAATTCCACCCTATACTGCCCCAAGGTGAATAGAACAGCCGAGGCAGCCAACAAGAACATAAAAAAGATACTTCGGAAAATGGTGCAAGGTTCCAGCCAATGGCATAAAAAGTTTTCCTTTGTGTTGTTGGGTTATCGCACTACTGTTCAGACTTCAGTAGGTGCAACTGTTTATTTGTTGGCATATGGCACTGAAGCAGTGATACACACAGAAGTTGAAATCCCATACCTTCAGATTGTTGCTGAAGCTGAAATTGATGATGTAGAGTGGGTCAAAACCCGTCTAGAGCAATTGAGTTTGATTGATGAGAAAAGATTGGCAACAGTGTGTCATGGCCAATTGTATCAATAGAGAATGACAAAAGCATACAACAAGAACGTGCGTCCCCAGAAATTTGAAGTGGGCCAGCAAGTATTGAAACGTATCCTTCCACATTAGGCCGAAGCAAAAGGCAAGTTCGCCCCAAATTGGCAGGGGCCATTCATTGTAATAAGAGTGTTGTCCAATGGTGCATTATATTTAACAGATATAGAAGGCAAATGTGTAGACATGGCTATCAATTCTGATGCAGTCAAAAGATATTATGTATGAATTCTGTGGTTTAAATTGTGTTTGTTTGTACTTGGCATTTTTTGAAGATTGGAGTGACGAAGGCATCTTGTTCTGCTATCTCAACAATTTATCATTTGTTACCCCTTTGAGCCTTATTTATTTCCTTTCATACCCCTCTTTTGGAATCAGTAGCGAGATTAAATAAAGAAGTAAAGAAGAAAAGAAATGGAAAGAATAGAAAAGAATGAAAAGAGAGGAAAAGAGAAAAAAGAAGGAAAAGAAAGAAAAAGAGAGAAAAAATGGGGAAAGAAAAGAAAAAGAGAAGTAACAACCACAAAGCAATTCCTATGCCATGAACTACGTTAGACCTGATTCCTTTTAAGGACACATAGGCAACCTCACGGTTCGGTCCCATCGAAATAAAATCCATAAGTCTCCAAGCAAAGAACCTGGGGCAGAAAGTTGTGGTTGTTATAAGAAACTTGATTCCAAAAGTTGTAATTTTGAACCCATTTGATTTGTTTTAAGGCTTTTGATATCCATTATTTCTAAATCTATCCAAAAGACCATATTACGGTCCAAAGGAAGATATTCCGATCATTCTTTAAGAGATGCCAAGTCAAGCAAGTAGAAGTGATTCATATCAGGGGCAACACTCCGGTCTAAACAGGAAAAATGAAAAATGAGAGAGTCTTATTGGTAAAAACCCTCATGGGCACCATAAGGCAATAGTGAGTTGAGAGATAAACAAATGTGAGAGGTTTGTTGGTGAAAACCCTTCAGGGCATCACAAGCCGAACAAGGTCAGTGATTTGGCGAAGAATTGGGTTATAGAGATCATGGGGCACAAAGTATGACAACTGAAAGTTGATTGGTTGAATAGGCTGGGTTGATTAATCTGAAATGCATGTCATGATCATTGGTACCAGTTGATCCACTCAAGATAAGTCTCTTTTCCTTTTCTCCCTCAAACAATCATCCAGTTTTGGATTTTCTTCTTTATTCCTAACTCTTGAACTCATTGCATTTCACATCTTTTGGGTTTATTTCTTTAAGGTATTTTCAATGTCAGCCTTGTTTAAGCAAGTAAGAAGGGATTTCAAAGCTTACTACCAACTTCCAAATTGCGCAAAGCAAAGTGCGGCCAGAACATACAAGAGATAGCATAATATAAAGTGGAAATAAGGGGCCAGTGAAAGTTCCATTTGTTGAATGGTTTGGTAATCTTGTGGGAGATACAGAGGTTCAGATAGAAGGGTCAAAAATGTAAAACAACGGTTTTGATGTAGAGCACTTGGGTCATACAGGGTCTTGCAGTTGAGATAGTCAAAAAGTCAAACAATTCTTGGCCAGTTCAAGGCAGCGAAATGGCGACCTCTAGCAAGAATGTCGCAATCCAACCACCACATTTTTAAACTGACAAGTTTTTTCTTTAATTAAAACAGGAATAGGAAATTTCATTTATTGCGAGGAATCCTCCATGGGGAAAGCATATACCGGACAGGTTCGACCGTAAATTCTCAGAGCCTGCCTGGATAATGAGTTTAATTTGAAGTTCTCAGGACCCTCCTAGGCAATGGGACTTAGTTAAAATTCAAAACACTCATAAGTAACAAGATCTAGCATAAGTTCTACTTTGAGGAAATATAAGTTGGTTTTGAAATTTTCATTCTTAGGACGAGACTCAATTGTAGATTTTCAGGACCTTCCTAGATAATAGGATTTAGTTTCAAGACCCTCACAGACAACAAGATATAACTTAGTTTAAAAACTGCCATTTCACTAGGAGTTTTCAGGACCCTCCTGGAAAATGGGATCTAGCTTTTAAATTCTTTGAGATTTTCTGGTAGCATGATTTAATTAGCACTCATGGATTGCCAAGCAACCAAACTGGGGCAGAAAAATTTCATTTATTTTGGCTGTTTTGTTGAAATCAGGCGCCCACCTGGACAACAAGGGAAGAAAACAAGAGTTTCAAGAATGGAGAAACAGTTCAAGTTTTGGCAATCAGGAGCCCACATGGAGAACAAAGGGAAAGCAGTTCAAGTTTTGGAAATCAGGCGCTCACCTGGAGATCAAAGGGAAAGTGGTTCAAGTTTCGGAAATCAGGCACACACCTGGAGAAAAAAGGGAAAGTGTTTCAAGTTTTAGAAATTAGGCGCCCTAGAGAGCAAAGGGAAAACGGTTCAAATTTTGGAAATCAAGTGCCCACTTGGAAAACAAAGGGAAAACGTTTCATGTTTTGGAAATCAGACGCCCACCTGGAGAACAAAGAAAAAGCGGTTCAAGTTTTATAAATCAGGCGCCCACCTTGAGAATAAAGGGAAAGTGGTTCAAGTTCTAGAAATCAGGCGCCCACCTTGAGAACAAAGGGAAAGTGGTTCAAGTTCTAGAAATCAGGCGCTCACCTGGAGAACAAAGGGAAAGTGGTTCAAGTTTTGGAAATCAGGCGCTCACCTGGAGAACAAAGGGAAAACATTTCAAGTTTTGGAAATTAGGAGACCACCTGGAGAACAAAGTTAAAGAATTTCAAGTATTGGCAATTAGGCACCCACCTGGAGAACAAAAAGAAAGCATTTCAAGTTTTGAAAATCAGGCGCCCACCTGGAGAACAAAGGGAAAACATTTCAAGTTTTGGAAATCAGGCGCCCACCTGGAGAACAAAGGGAAAATAGTTCAATTGTTGGTAATCAGGAGCCCACCTGGAGAACAAAGGGAAAAACAATTCAAGTGTTGGTAATAAGGAGCCCACCTGGAGAACAAAGGGAAGCAATTCAAGTTTTGAGCAAAAACCGTATAAATGTTGGTAATCAGGAGCCAACTGGAGAACAAAGGGAAAGAAGCAATATTCAAAGGAAGACGGTGGTATTTCGGCAATTAGGCGCCCACCTGGAAAATAGAGGGAAAGCAAGTTAAGTTTCAGAGGAAAGGAAGATAATTCAAATGTTGGTAATCAGGCGCCCACCTGAAAAACAAAGGGAAAGCAACAATGTTCAAAGGAAGACGGTTCAAGTTCAGCAATCAGGCGCCCTCCTGGAGAACAAAGGGAAAGCACCTCAGAATGTAATTCAAGTCAGCAACAAAGGAAGCTCACTCAGAGAGTACAAGTCAGCAGGGCAGTAGAAACTGCAAGTTCAAGTTTGAAGATATAGATAGGATTCTTATAATTCATAGATCATATTTTAGTCTAACTTCTTTTATTTTGTCTTGGTGTAATAAGGAGTTGAGCAAGCAGCAGCAACAACAGTGAAATCATAGCTTGCTGGTAGTCCTAGCTACCAAAACTTCTCGAACTACACGCGACCTGATTCCCCTATAACCCGGGATATGTAGGATGTCCAAAACCAAGACTCGGTTGCACCGTTTCTCTTTTCTTTTATCCTTATTTCTCTCTTTTTGAATAAAGATATGATCAAAAATTAGTCACATGACTCACCTTATATTTTCTTGAAAACTCTTCATGTTTCCAAGCAAAGAGGGGAATGCTGTGAACACCTAATTTTTGACAATATTTAGTTTTTATGTAAATATTTTTAGGGGTTTTAACCTATAATTTTTAGCTTTGTTATAGTTTTTATTATAGGATAAAAATACAAAATTTTAAAAGGTCAATTATTACTATTACTATCATTATTATTATTATTTAAATTATTTTAAAAATAAAAAAAATTGTATTTCGGGTGGATTTTAAAATAAAGTAAAATAAAAGCATAAGAAAGTGGATTGTTTTTTTAAAATAAAAGCAAAATGAGTGGAAAATAAAAAAATAGAAAAGTAAAAAACTAGAAACTTAAAAAAAAGTAATTAAAGTTGGAATTAAAAAATAAAAGTTAAAGGTACCTCAAAATTAAAAAATTTAAAATTAAAAGAATGTAGAATTTTTAAAAGAAAAGCAAAAGCAAAAGAAAGTGGATTATTTTTTAAAAGAAAAGTAAAATGAGTGGAAAATAAAATTAAAAAAAGAAAAGTAAAAAATGGAAAATTAAATAAAATAAAAGTAATTAAAGTTAGAATTTAAAAAATAAAAGTAAAGAAAGTTGGGGATTTATTTTATATATATAAAAAAAAAGCAAAATGTAAGTGGAATTTCTTTTAATAAAAAAAAAATCTGAAAATTTTCAAATTTTTTTGCTATAAATAGAAGAGAACATTGAATAAAAAAGAGGGAGAGAAAAGGGACGAGAGAAAACAAATTTCATTAAATTTTTCTTTCAACATTTCGGGTCTTGAAGCCTGGGTTTGAAGAAAGGTTGATAGAGATTTTGTTGTTGTTGTTGTATTGAATCTACAACTTTTAGATTTTATTTATTTGAATTCACTCTCTAGTAGGTATGTAAATTTTCAGCTTTGTTATAAACTTAAAGTAAGGAAAACTTGATCTATTTATGTGTAATGACCCGGTTAGTCATTTTGAGCAATTGCGCCCGATTCGGTAGTTTGGGGTCTCGAGCAGCATCGCATTAGGTAAATCGACTTGTGTGCATGGTTGGATTCGGCTTCCGGATGAATTAGAATTGAATCGGAAGAAGGAACCTAGTTATGGAAGTTTAAACAGGAAAAATTTGACCGGAATTGGACTTTTAAGTAAATGGCCCCAGAATGGGCCATGGGTGATCCCAACAACTTGGTATGGTTATTTTGGACTTATGAGCGCGTCGTATTTGGAGGTTCGTAGGATAGTTTGAGGTGTTTCGGTGAAAGTTGGAAAAGTTAAAGTTTGGCCCATAGTTGATTTTTGTGATATCGGGGTCGGAATGCGATTCTGAGAGTTAGAACAGCTCCGTCATGTCATTTTGGACTTTTCTGCAAAAATTTGGCGTTATTCCGAGTTGAATTGTTAGGTTTCGGCATGAGATTCGATATTTGAAGATTTAGAAATTCATAAGCTTAATTTTTGGTTTGATTCGTTGTTTTGTTGTTGTTTTATATGATTTGAGACCTCGAGCGAGTCCGTGTTAGGTTATATGACTTGTTTGTGTTTTTGGACGGGATCCCGGGGGCCTGGGGTGTGTTCCGGATAGGCTACGGGCCATTTCCCCTTTTTTTGAACTGCTGTTTTCTACTTCTGGTATCCTCTTCCGCGTTCGCGAACAGCCTTTCGCGTTCGCGAAGCTTTGTTAATGGCCACTTGAAATCCTTCTTCGCGTTCGCGTTTAGAGCCTCGCGTTCGCGAAGCTCTGTCTCTCCCTTCATCGCGTTCGCGTTCCCCTTCTCGCGTTAGCGTAGTTATGTCGTTTCCCACTTCGCGTTCGTGTACAAGTTCACGCGTTCGCGAAGAGCAGTCTTTGAGACATTCGATTATCCTTCTTCATGTTTGCGTGCAAGTTCACGCGTTCGTAAAGAGTAGTCTTTGGGCCATTCGATTATCCTTTTTCGCGTTAGCGAAGCCTTGCATTTTTCCTCTTCACGTTCGCGATTAGCAACCTGGTTAGCCTAAATTTTACCTCTTCGCAAACACGGTCCTCTCTTCGCGTTCGCGATGCATAAAAGCCTGGGCGAACAGAATATGTCCCTAACTTGAGGGTTTCACCATTTTCATCACATTTTGAGTTCTAGAGCTCGGTTTTGGGTTATTCTTTGTGGGGTTTTCAAGCAAAACGGTTGGGTAAGTGTTCTTAACCTAGAATTGAGTATATTAAATGAATTTGTCTTCATTTTTATCATTTAATTTGTGATTTGAGCTGAGGAAAATGTGGGGTTTTGAAGAAAATTTCTAAAATGAAAAATCATTATTTGAGGGGCCAATTGGTATCGGAATTTAGTAAATTTTGTATGGTTGAACTCATTTTAGAATGGGTGATCGGATTTTGTAAAATTTGACAGGTTCCGAGGTGCGGGCCCAGGGGGTCGACTTTTGGGTCGATTTTTATATCTTTGAAAAGATTGAAACGATGATCCAAAATAGTTTCTTATGTGTTTTATTTGTGCTTTGAAGTTAATTTGGTTAGATTTGAGCCGTCTGGAGATCTTTTCACCCGAGAAGTGCATTGTAGAGTATCGGTTTGTCATCTTTGAGGTAAGTATCTTGCCTAACCTTGTGTGACTTCCCTTTAGGAATTGAGTCTTCTATGCTAATTGTAGTCTGTGCATGTGAGGTGACGAGTGTGTGCTCGGACTTATTTGTGGAAAGTATGATCTAGGGTTCTTAGGTTCTTATGTTCAAATGTGGAGAGTATTTCGTTATGATTGAGTTTTATAAATGCTTAAATTTTCTCTACATGCTCCATATGATATTGTTATCTTTCCTTGAAATCTTACGTGTTGCATTGACCCTTAATTGCCTTAATTGAAGTGGTTGCCCTCCTTGTTGTTTGGATACTTCTTGATTGTGAGTTTCTCTATGACTTCGTGCAAATCAGGTTACATGTCCAATTGTTGTGGTTGCCGGTGTAGTTATCGCGTGCTTGTTATGTTTGGTTGTGTGGTTGGAATTTCATTGTGAAGTTAATTGTTGGTACAAGTTTGGTTATAGCCGATGCCCTCGCCAGGACATATTTAATTCTTACTGTTGGTTCCCCTGCAGGGACGTGTTTAATCTTGTTGATCGACTCCCTTGCCGGGATATGGTTGTTTACTTATTATTCCCTTGCTGGGATTATTTTGTAATTGGTGTTGATTTATTATATGGATCGGGTTGCACGCCGCAACAATATTATATTATATGGATCGGGTTGCACGCCGCAATAATATTATATTATATGGATCGGGTTGCACGCCGCAACAATATTATATGGATCGGATTGCACGCCGCAATATCATTATATGATTTGGATCGGGTTGCACGCTGCAAAAAGAAAGAATAAAAGTGAATATTGAGTCTTATGGTGAGAACAATAGTAAAAGCACGAAGGGTGATGCCGTGCATTTTCTGCTGTTGTGTTTATTTGTAGTAATCAATTCAAATGTTTTAAACTGTTTAATTCCTTTATTGTTGTGATCCTTTGTGTTAGAACCCATAATGTTTTCTATACCTCACCGTATTTATATATATTTATTTATACGTCCCAACACTTCAAACTTCAATAATTGTTACATCCTCATTTCAATTAGTTTCTCAAATTACATCCCCCTAAACCGTCTGAGGTTATATTTTTCTTAAAGATGAATTTCTACTAAGTTTTAATTTATCAACTCCCCTGTTAAAGGTAATAATTTTTCCGATGTTGTATTTCTTTTGTAAAATTAAAAGAGGTATTTTTTTACTCAAATGATTTCAATAGAAACAGATTTCATCTTTTCTCGCCGGCTTCTCCAATTAGTTTAGAAATTGAAATCTTACTTATATTTGGGAAATGAGACTCCTTGGGCATAATAAGTGCATTGTACGGACATTATATATTGTATACCACGTGGATTCTGTTGTAGTAAGTGAAATGGAAAGAGATGGGGGCACAAGGTGCCATGTATACTAAAGATTTGAAAGTTTAGATTATGACATGAGAAACCGAAGATTGAGATGGTCGGTACGGTGTACTAGACTTGATGTGATTTATTGTGTGGACATTTCCTTCTTTAATTTAATACATTCTTACATGTCTCTGCTCCTGTCTTTTACTTGGTTACCCGACTTACTTGGTTATCGTTCATTACTATACGTGTTCTCCTTTATTGTGCTTACTATTTGTGTTTGATTTCTTTCTGTTGATGATATTATTTCGTTATCATTAACACAATGCTTTATTATCATACTCTGTTTATTTCATTTGGCCAGTAGGTGTTTTGACTGTTCCTCATCACTACCCCATCGAGGTTAGTCTTGATACTTACTGGGCACCGTCGTGGTGCGCTCACACTACACTTCTGTACATTTTTTGTGTACAGATCCAGGCATTGATCGATAGTAGCTGTGCGGGTTCTTGCCTAGGAGACTCAAGGTAGTCCTGCTACTGCGTTCGCAGACTTCGGAGTCCCTTTCCTATTTTATATTCACATTGTTGTACTTATTTCCATACGGTATGTTTAGGATGTGGTATCACGAGACATTGTAGAGCTTATGACTTGTACTACCGGATTTTGGGAAGTTGTTCATTTTATTAGGGATTCATCCCAGAGGAAGTTTAACTGTTATTAATTATTATTGTTATTCCGCATTTTAGTAGGCTTACCTAGTCCTTAAGACTAGGTGCCATCATGAAACCCAACAGAGGGAAAATAGGGCCGTAACAAGTTGGTATCAAACTCTAGGTTCATGGGTGCTACAAGTCACAAGCAGGTTTGGTAGAGTCTTGCGAATCGGTACAGAGACGTCTGTACTTATCTTCGAGAGGCTACAGAACTGTTAGGAAATTTCACTTCTTTCATTCCTTATCGTGCGATATTGATTCAACTCAAAGTATATAACTTATGTTCATTTGCATCCACTCATGTATAATATTACGCTCTCTACATCCACCATGCGCCAGTGGTTCGTGATGCTACCGACAGGCTACGAAGGAGTTAGGGATGCTCAAGCATTGTCTCAACATGTTGTTCAGACTGAAGACCCAAAGGTATTGAGACACTATTCAGTTGATCGTATGGAGGCACAGCGGTTTCCGACATCTGATTGATGAGTGTGAGTTGGGGAGGTAAGTAATTGGTTGACTAGTCATCGCAATTTTTTGGAAAGGTCGCGAGGTGGGATTTGATCGGGAGTAGTTAGTGGTATTGGTGTACCTTGTGGATTGTGTTGTGAGAGCTGTGAAAAGTACTTTTTGGTGGATTATCAGACGTTATTTCCCATAGCTTTGCGCCAAGTAGACGAGTCCAATAACGACGTTCAGGTTGTAGAGTCAGACTTATATCAGTTTGGGCTGGAGGCATTGTATATATATGATATTGTTGGATTCTAGAATTTTTCATTTGACCAAGGGTTGATGTTTTGCATGAGGTGATATTGGGGCTTGCAATATTTCTACATCCAATGGATCTACATTTCAGCATCAAGGGGAGTCGAAGGAACAACTTCAGATTCTTAGAAGGTCTATTCAGCTTAGGTGTCGTGGTTGTGGCAGGACGAGGTGCTTCAGAGGAAATGCTGTGGTTTATGAGCTTCTGGCTACGTGGTTCGTGTTAGGATCATCTATAATTGGTACTTTGAGTGGGATTATTGCATGTCGACTATTCGAAGAAATGAGTCAGTTCAGTAGTGTTGGGTTAGCATAGTAATGGAAGTAAATGGTCATTTGAATGAGAATTATCTACTAGCATTTATGGCAGCACTCTTGTATTAGACAGTTTATGTGACTCGGTCGAGTTAGGGAGGTGCAGTCCTGATGGCTTAGTTGCGTGCGGGCGAATCTCAGAGGGTTCTTGATAGTTTGCCTACGACTTGAGTTGGGTGTCTTCTATGGGCATAAATAATATGTGGTACATTAAGGTTTTCTCCTGAATCAATATCCGAAATTAATAGATTTTTGGCATAACTGGATATCATATGTGAAGAGTGTGTATTTTGGAATGGACCATAAGTTTTGGTTGGTCGGTACGTGGCTAGTAGCATGGTGGTTACCAGGTTCTGAGGCTTTCGAGATTCATGTTCTGTTGCGCAGCCGGAATCCTATATGGGTGCTTAGACAAGATGATGGAAGGTGAGTGATGTATCAGCCATTTGAGTCCGGGTATGGAATTTTTAGTATTCTTGAGGTTTTGGGACTAGGTGTCCTCGTATGTGGGCTATTTCTTGTCAGTGGATTGTGAAGAAATATTGAGAAAGGGATAACTAATGGCATGCATTATCTATAGGTTACTGTTGATCTTCAGAAGGATATTCATCTAATTGGGAAGAATCGGGATTCAGTTGTGAGCTACGTGGAGGGCCGATGAGAATATGTGTTTTGTATCAGGTTCAGTTTGTGTGCTCCTATGAGGTTGTCATTTTGATCATGTTACCAGGTAGGATGGATATTATATGTTCCCTAGCCTAAGTTATGTGCTGCTCTCTTATTTTATGATATGCTGTGGGACGGTGTGATTATTCTCCACGCATGTTGTAATTCTGTTCAGGCCTTATGGCGATGCGGGCAAGATAGCCCTCGTGATGTTGATTTGCTTATTGCACCTTAGTCGTGCTTGCTTCTTTCATGTTTTAGCTCTTTCATTTATTTTCTCACAAATTTGTTGTGCACTCTATTGTACTTGATTTCAGTATTCATGTGATCCGTAAGCCCGAGCATTTTGGCTCGATGAGTATTTGGGAGCGGGCTGCACGCCGCAGTAGATGTTATGTGGTATATTAGCTTGATGAGTATTTGGGAGCAGGCTGAACGCCGCAATGGATGTTATATGAGATACCTTTTTCTTGTGTCTATTTGGGGTTCTATTTTTCCTCTGTAGGACAATTTAATGAAAACTATATTTTGTTGTTGCACGTTACACTTGTTACAAAATTCTTCCGCTTTGCTTTCTTTATTTGTGTTACGTAATTGAGTTATTGCTGGTTCAATGTACGAGCTGTGTAGTGAGGATTGATGTGTTTCTGTGACGAACCATCAGTTGGGCTGCTTGTATTGGTCGAGATGTGGTTCTCAGACCTGAGAGTGGTACTATGGTATTTGGGGTGAGGCATGTTTGGAAGTATGTAGATGTTTCTGCTAAGATTTGGGTAATGGCCCTGGCGGGCGAGAAGGTTTCTTGACTTGTTGAATTCATAGGCGGCTATGAGTTCCCTCATGTTGCTTTATCATGAACAGTGATGTGGAGGTCCAGAATAAGGTTATATTCAATGTGAGGTCTGTTGGCGGCACCCAAGGTACTATTTGAACAGTTATGGTGGTCAAAGGTTATTGCTTCAGGCATTGAGTTGTGTGGAGCAGCATGTGATTATATTCAGGATTGAAATTTTTAGATCGATTCAGCTTGTTTGGGTGTGTTCAGTGTGATGATGTGAAATTCGGGTCCTATGATAAATTTCAGATGTTGAGGTTTGGGTTCTTTTCTAAGGTTATAGACTAAGGAGGAGATGAGATCCTCAGTTGAGGGGCATTGTCAGTTCTTCGTAGGTGGGGTGATGGGGAAGCACCCTCGGGTGTATCTATGGTGAGCTCATGCAGTGGTTCGATGGCTTTAGAGAGACTCTGGGCACGTTCGAGGACGAACGTATATTTAAGTGGAGGAGGATGTAATGACCCGACTGGTTGATTTGAGCAATTACGCCCGACTCGGTAGTTTGGGGTCTCGAGAAGCTTCGCCTTAGGTAAATTGACTTGTGTGCATGGTTGGATTCGGTTTCCGGATGAATTGGAATTGAATCGGAAGAAGGAATCTAGTTACGGAAGTTTAAACAGGGAAAATTTGACCGGAATTGGACTTTTGAGTAAACGGTCCCGAAATAGGCCATGGGTGATCCCAATAACATCTTATGGTGATTTTGGACTTAGGAGCACGTCCGGAGTCGGATTTGGAGGTCCGTAGGGTAATTTGAGGTGTTTCGGCGAAAGTTGGAAAAGTTGAAGTTTTGAAAATGGAGAAGTTTGACCCATAGTTGATTTTTGTGATATCAGGGTCAGAATGCGATTGCGAGAGTTGGAAAAACTCCGTCATATCATTTTGGACTTGTCTGCAAAACTTGGCATTATTCCGAGTTGAATTGATAGGTTTCGACATGAGATTCAATATTTGAAAATTTGGAAATTCATAAGCTTGATTTTTGGTTTGATTCATTGTTTGTTGTTGTTTTATATGATTTGAGACCTCGAGCGAGTCCGTGTTGGGTTATATGGCTTGTTTGTGTGTTTGAACGAGATCCCGGGGGCCTCGGGTGTGTTCCGGGTAGGCTACGGGCTATTTTCCCTTATTTTTGAACTACTGTTTTCTGCTTCTGGTATCCTCTTCCGCATTCGCGAATAGCCTTTCGCATTCGCGAAGCTTTGTTGTTGGCCACCTGAAATCCTTCTTCGCGTTCACGAAGCTCTGTCTCTCCTTTCAACCCTTTCGCGTTCCCCTTCTCACGTTCGCGTACAAGTTCACGCGTTCGCGGAGAGAAGTCTTTGGCCATTCGATTATCCTTCTTCGCATTCGTGTCTCTCCCTCTGCGTTCGCAAAGCCTTGCATTTTTCCTCTCTGCGTTTGCGAGCTCATCATCGCGGTCACGATGAAAAACCTAGTAAGCCTAAAATTTTCATCTTCGCGAACACGGTCCTCTCTTCGCATTCACGATGCATAAAAGCCTTGGCAGACATAATATATCCCTAACTCGAGGGTTTCACCATTTTCATCACATTTTGAGCTCTAGAGCTCAGTTTTGGGCGATTCTTTGTAGGTTTTTCAAGCAAAACGATTGGGTAAGTGTTCTTCACCTAGAATTGAGTATATTCAATGAATTTGTCTTCATTTTTATCATATAATTTGTGATTTGAGTTGAGGAAAATGTGGGTTTTTGAAGAAAATTTCTAAAATGAAAAATCGTTATTTGAGGGGCCAAATGGTATCGGAATTTAGTAAATTTTGTATGGTTGAACTCATTTTGGAATGGGTGATCGAATTTTTTAAAATTTGACTGCTTTCGAGGTGCAGGCCCGGGGGTCAACTTTTGGGTCGATTTTTATATCTTTAAAAATATTGAAACTTTACGATCCAGAATAGTTTCTTATATGTTTTGTTGAAGTTAATTTGGTTAGATTTGAGCCGTTAGGAGGTCTTTTCACCCGAGAAGTGCATTGTATAGTATCGGTTTGTCGTCTTTGAGGTAAGTATCTTGCCTAACCTTATTTGGGAGACTTCCCCTTAGGAATTGAATCTTTTATGCTTATTGTAGTCCGTGCATGTGAGGTGACGAGTGTATGCTTGGACTTATTTGTGGAAAGTATGCTCTAGGGTTCTTAGGTTCTTATGTTCAAATGTGAAGAGTATTTCGTTATGATTGAGTTTGATAAATGCTTAAATTGTCTCTACATGCTCCATATGATATTGTTAGCTTTCCTTGAATTCCTACGTGTTGCATTGACCCTTAATTGCCTTAATTGAAGTGATTGCCCTTCTTTTTATTTGGATACTTCTTGATTGTGAGTTCTTCTATGACTATGTGCAAATTAGGTTACACGTCCAATTGTTGTGGTTACCGGTGTAGTTATCATATGCTTGTTATGTTTGGTTGTGTGGTTGAAGTTTCATTGTGAAGTTAATTGTTGGTACAAGTTTGGTTATAGTTGATGCCCTCGCCGGGACATATTTAGTTCTTACTGTTGGTTCCCTTTCCGGGATGTGTTTATTCTTGTTGATTGACTCCCTTATCGGGATATGGTTGTTTCCTTATTATTCCCTTGCCGGGATTATTTCGTGATTGGTGTTGATTTATTAGATGGATCGGATTGCACGCCACAATAATATTATATGGATCGGGTTGCACGCTGCAATAATATTATATTATAGGGATCGGGTTGCACGTCGCAATAATAGTATATTATATGGATCGGGTTGTATGCCGCAACAATATTATATGGATCGGATTGCACGCCGCAACATCATTATATATTTTGTATCGGGTTGCACGCCACAACAGTAATATATGGTTGAGATCAGGTTGCACGTCGCAACAAGAAAGAATAAAAGTGAATATTGAGTCTTATGGTAAAAACGAGAGTAAATGTACGAAGGATGATGCCGTGCACTTTCTGCTGCTGTGTTTATTTGTAGTTATCAATTCAAATGTTTTAAACTGTTTAATTCCCTTATTGCTGTGATCCTTTGTGTTAGAAAAACCCATAATGTTTTCTATACCTCACCGTATTTATATATATTTATTTATACGTCCCAACACTTCAAACTTCAATAATTGTTACATCCTCATTTCAATTAGTTTCTCAAATTACATTCCCCTAAACCATCTGAGGTTGTATCTTTCTTGAAGATGAATTTCTACTAAGTTTTAATTTATCAACTCCCTTGTTAAAGGTAATAATTTTTCCGATGTTGTATTTCTTTTGTAAAATTAAAAGAGGTATTTTCTTTACTCAAATGATTTCAACAGAAACAGATTTCATCTTTTCTCGCTGGCTTCTCCAATTAGTTTAGAAATTGAAATCTTACTTATATTAGGCAAATGAGACTCCTTAGTCATATTAAGTGCATTGTATGGACATTATATATTATATACCATGTGGATTCTATTGTAGTAAGTGAAATGGAAAGAGATGGGGGCATGAGGTGCCATGTATACGGAAGATTCGAAAGTTAAGATTATGACATGAGAAATCGAAGATTGAGATGGTCGGTACGATGTACTAGACTTGATGTGAATTATTGTGTGGACATTTCCTTCTTTAATTAAATAGATTCTTACTTGTCTCTTCTCCTGTCATGTTAGTGATGATTTACTTGGTTACCCGATTTACTTGGTTATCGTTCTTTATTATTCACGTTCTCGTTTATTGTGCTTACTATTTGTGTTTGATTTCTTTCCGCTGATGATATTATTCGTTATCTTTAACACAATTCTTTATTATCATACTCTGTTCCTTTTATTTGACCAGTAGGTGTCTTGACTGTTCCTCGCCACTACCCCACCGAGGTTATTCGTGATACTTACTGAGCACAGTCGTGGTGTGCTCATACTAAACTTCTGTACATTTTTTGTATATAGATCCTGGCATTGATCAATAGTAGCTATGCGGGTTCTTGCCGATGAGACTCAAGGTAGTCCCGCTGCTACGTTCGCAGGCTTCGGAGTCCCCTTCCTATTTTATATTCACATTGTTGTACTTATTTCCATACAGTCTATTTTGGATGTGGTATCACGATACATTGTAGAGCTTATGACTTTTACTACCGGATTTTGGGAAGTTGTTCATTTTATAAGGAATTCATCCGAGAGGAAGTCTAACTGTTATTAATTATTGTTGTTATTCCGCATTTTAGTAGGCTTACATAGTTCTTAAGATTAGGTACCATCTCGAAACCCAACGGAGGGAAAATTGGGTCGTGAAATCATGTTAAATCTGTGTTTAACATTCCAGATCTATTTGTTTATTCTCTAAATTTGATTAGTTCACATTTTCAATCAATGTTATGCCATAAATGCTTGCTTCAATTGAGTGTTAAGTTGGTTAAGCAAATAAATTGACATTTAGATGGGGGTTGATACAAGGTTTAGGCTTGTGACTGTTTAATTAATTTATAGCAATTTTTACCAATAATGTTTGAGTAGGCTCCTCGTACTACTAATTTGAACTATTCATGGGTGTAATATTGATTTCCTCGGTTGAAATTATTTCTTAATTTGTCTTTCGTTAGTTGAAATTAGTGATTGAAATTGGTATCAGATTCTCTCCTTTCTATATGTTAGCTTCCATTTGAAGTTTATCTATTGAAGTTGATATTATATTTAAATATTATGGTCGAATACTATTATTTCACAATTTTAAATCCTTAATTCCTGGCTTCGCGATAATCGCAAAATCAATTTTAAGACAACCATGAATATCCGTGATTGCTTCGTTTGAGTATAATTTTTAAAAAAAATAAATTGGGGTGTGCCATATCAAACAAGACCCATAACTCATGGCCCTCATAAAGATTAAGAGCTAACGTTTGTAGTTGCTATAGTTAACTACATCCCTCTAAGAAAAAATAGATTGAGGTGTGCCATACACAATTAGATCATCTATGGCCCTCACAAACGTCTTAATTTAGAAATTAAAAAATGAACTTTGTAGTTATCTCTAGGCGCGTTAAATATAATTATCAGTTATTATCTAAAATCCGGGGGTACATTTCATGTGACCTGGTTCTAATTTTCTAACAAGGTTAAATAGAACGTGTCATGATTCACGGGTGCATTTCATTTAACGTGGCTTGCGATGTATTTTAAATAACATTAAACCAATTTTTAAATGAATAAAAGCGGTTTAAAAATTTAAGAAGTTTTGAAAGTGTACTAAAATCAGATAAATAGGCCAATAATAATACTTGGGCGACCGTGCTAGAACCACGGAACCCAGAAATGCCTAACACCTTCTCTCGGGTTAACAGAATTCCTTACCCGGATTTCTGTGTTCGCGGACCATAAACAGAACCAATCTTTCCTCGAATCGGGATTTGAACCGGTGACTTGGGACACCATAAAATATCCCAAGTGGCAACTCTGAATTTTAAATAAAATAATCTTGTTTCAATTCTCAATAAATTGAAAAAAAAACTCCGTTAATACTCCCTTACTGGGTGGTAAAAAGGAGGTACACCCCCAGAAAGGGTATACAAAGGAGTTTTTTCCAATTAAAGTGACAATCGAAGCAAGATTATTTCATTTAAAATTCAGAGTTGTCACTTGGTATAATTAATGTCCCAAGTCACCTGTTTAAAATCCCGAATCGAGGAAGTTGACTCTTATTTACGGTCTACGAACACAGAAATCCGGGTAAGAAATTCTGTTAATCCGGGAGAAGGTGTTAGGCATTCCCGGGTTCTATGATTCTAACACGGTCGCTCAACTATTATTATTGACCTATTTATCTGATTAATTACATGTTTAAACCTATTATTGTGCATTTTTAACCTTTAACACCGCTTTTATTTGTTCAAAGAATTAATTCAAGTTTATTTAAAACACATCGCAAGCCATGCTACATGAAATGCACCCGTGATTCACGATACGTTCTATTTAACCTTGTTGGAAATTAGAACCTTTAACACCGCTTTTATTTGTTCAAAGAATTAATTCAAGTTTATTTAAAACACATCGCAAGCCATGCTACATGAAATGCACCCGTGATTCACGATACGTTCTATTTAACGTTGTTGGAAATTAGAACCGGACCACATGGAATGTACCCCCGAATTTTAATAATAGTTGTGATAATTATATAGCTGAGGCGCCTAACGCAAATTACGATGTTCATAATTATTTATTTTTTGATAAGATTTGAGTTTATTGAGGCATATAGTTTACGGAAAAGAAATGGATCGACTCCAATAGTTATAAGAATGAGCCAGTCCTATTACTTCACTATTTCGCTAAACTTGAATTAGTTACGTTATTAAAGAGATGGATTAAACTTAAAGTTTCCTCTTCCTGGGTGACAGAAGGCAACTTGGACAAATTAAACCTCACTAACCCAATCAAGTCAAGACTATATGCAATCCATTGGCCCTTCAATCATTGATCCTATGACTATCAAATTAAACCAAATAATTAGACCAATCATTGCGTATGAAATCAACCAAAATCACTTACCAGTAAGCAATCTTAACACTAACCTACTGTAATATCGATAAACAAATTCGGAGTTGTATGGGTCAGAATCCGATCTCACGGTAATTAACGGAGTTAATCTCGTCTTGAGCTAATCCACAATTAATAAGTGGTATGACCACTTATTCATAACAGGATTCGACCCTTGTCTGATTTAATCTACGAGGGCTCGATTCATTCATTCACCAATGGGGACGGAACCTCAGTGTGGCCACGGCCATTTATTACCAACTCACGAAGCTCACATCTATAAATACTAAGAGTGGAAGCCTTGGGGGGGCTTCTTCTCCACTATTCCCGAGAGAGAAAAACACACAACAATACCCATATTATGGGAAAAGGAAAACCATTGTATGACTCTGAACCTGTCAATGGAGAGGCAGACCAACTCCACACTATCAATAAAGGCTTTTAATGTCTCTCCTCTTAATTTTGAGCACTTATTTTCATGTTCTTCGCTTGGTCCAATGGATTATTACGATTTGCTATGATTTTTTCGTAATTTATTTGTATTGTTTTGCACTCATAATGTACACGATAACTTTTGAGCAAACAATTTGGCACCGTCTATGGGGATTTCATAGAAAAATCGTGTAGTTCTTCCATGGACCAAAAGGAAAGAAACGCCTGAAAAGGAAGAAAAACCCATCTCAAACAAGCCAAAGCGGCATATCAGACCGATGGAACTCGAAGTTCTCGAATCGAGATCCAATTCCTCTGTCTCTCATCTATCGGATAGTGCGAACAAGAAGAAGAAGGCCCCCCCCCCTTAAAGGGAGAATCCCCGTGAGGCATCTCCCGCATCCCTGATACGAGATCCGGCCGGAAACCGGCACTAAGATATCTCGAACCGAGATCCACCTCAAGAAAGCCTACTTGCCCCGATTGGGAAAACAACGCATAAACTGCTCAAGGACTCAAGTCAAAATCGAGCTTCAACACTCAATACCCACAACTTGAAAACTCAGGCTATGTGCCTTCGCCAACAAGTTCAACTACAGTTGAACTGGGACTCAGGCTATGCGCCTTTGCCATCAAAATTGATAAAGTTCAACAACAGTTGAACTGCGACTCAGGCTATATGCCTTCGCCAAAAAGTTCAACTACGGTTGAACCAAGACTCAGGCTATGCGCCTTCGCCATCAAGTTCGACTATGTTCAACAACAGTTGAACTGGGACTCAAGCTATGTTCCTTCTCCAAAAAGTTCAACTACGGTTGAACCAAGACTCAGGCTATGTGCCTTCGCCAAAAAGTTGAACTACGGTTGAACCAAGACTCAGGCTATGCGCCTTCGCCATCGAGTTCGACTATGTTCAACAACAGTTGAACTGGGACTCAGGCTATATGCCTTCGCCAAAAAGTTCAACTACGGTTGAACTAGGACTCAGGCTATTCACCTTCACCAATTAGTTCAACTACGGTTGAACCAAGA
This sequence comes from Nicotiana glauca, assembly GCA_026770625.1. Lineage (NCBI taxonomy): Eukaryota > Viridiplantae > Streptophyta > Magnoliopsida > Solanales > Solanaceae > Nicotiana > Nicotiana glauca. The sequence continues at coordinate 38,711 of MU769126.1, forward strand.
CTCAGGCTATGTGCCTTCGCCAAAAAGTTCAACTATAGTTGAACCAAGACTCAGGCTATGCGCCTTCACCATCAAGTTCGACTATGTTCAACAACAGTTGAACTGGGACTCAGGCTATGTGCCTTCGCCAAAAATTACAACTACGGTTGAACCAAGGCTCAGGCTATGTGCCTTCGCCAAAAAGTTCAACTATAGTTGAACCAAGACTCAGGCTATGCGCCTTCACCATCAAGTTCGACTATGTTCAACAACAGTTGAACTGGGACTCAGGCTATGTGCCTTCGCCAAAAATTACAACTACGGTTGAACCAAGACTCAGGCTATGTGCCTTCGCCAAAAAGTTCAACTACGGTTGAACCAAAACTCAGGCTATGTACCTTCGCCAAAAAGTTCAACTACGGTTGAACCAAGACTCAGGCTATGCGCCTTCGCCATCAAGTTCGACTATGTTCAACAACAATTGAACTGGGACTCAGGCTATGTGCCTTCGCCAAAAAGTTCAACTACGGTTGAACCAGGACTCAGGCTATTCGTCTTCACCAATTAGTTCAACTACGGTTGAACCAAGACTCAGGCTATGTGCCTTCGCCAAAACGTTCAACAACGGTTGAACCAAGACTCAGGCTATGTGCCTTCGCCAATTAGTTCAACTGCGGTTGAACCAAGACAGGCTATGTGCCTTCGCCATCAAATTTAATAAAGTTCAACAGTTGAACTGGGACTCAGGCTACGTGCCCTCGCCAATTAGTTCAACTACGATTGAACTGACTCAGGTTATGCGCCTTCGCCATCAAAATTAACAAAGTTCAACTACGGTTGAACCGGGACACATGCTATGCGCCTTCGCCAACAAGTTTAACTACGGTTGAACCAAGACAGGCTATGCGCCTTCACCAAAAAGCTCGAATACGGTTGAACCGGGACTCAGGCTATTCGCCTTCGCCAATTAGTTCAACTAGGTTGAACCAAGACAGGCTATCCTCCTTCACCAAAAAGTTCAACTACGGTTGAATCGGGACTCAGGCTATTCGCCTTCACCAATTAGTTCAACTACGGTTGAACCAAGACTCAGGCTATGTGCCTTCGCCATCAAATTTAACAAAGTTCAACAGTAGTCGAACTGGAACTCCGGCTACGTGCCTTCGCCAATAAGTTCAACCATGATTGAACCAAGACTCAGGCTATGTGCCTTCGCCATCAAATTTAACAAAGTTCAACAGTAGTCGAACTGGAACTCCGGCTACGTGCCTTCGCCAATAAGTTCAACCATGATTGAACCAAGACTCAGGCTATGTGCCTTCGCCATCAAATTTAACAAAGTTCAACAGTAGTCGAACTGGAACTCCGGCTACGTGCCTTCGCCAATAAGTTCAACCATGATTGAACCAAGACTCAGGCTATGTGCCTTCGCCATCAAATTTAACAAAGTTCAACAGTAGTCGAACTGGAACTCCGGCTACGTGCCTTCGCCAATAAGTTCAACCATGATTGAACCAAGACTCAGTCTGTGCACATTCGCCATTATATCCAACGAGCTTGACCTCGCTCGAACTACAAGGATAGACGCCTTCGTCCTCAAATTTAGCAAGTTCAACCACAGTTGAACCGAGACTCAGGACAAATGCCATCATCAGTGAAAGCAAAGCCCGGCCTCCAACAAATCGAAGTGCAGGATAGGCACCCTCTCTATTCAAGTAAGTACTCCCAACTCGAATTAAGATTCGGTCCACATAAAGTTCGGTCCCGGTCAAACTACAAGGCCGCATTTTTTACCATCATGACCAGTAGTTCGACCGCGTCCGAACAGGGACTAAGGCTAAGCGCCGCTATCGCCAAATAATGGCTAAGACTCGCCCCCACTAAGTCGAAGAAGCAAGGCCACTAATAACCAGAAATTAACATGCCTACCAGAGTCAAACTCAGCGAATCACCCCTTGAACACGCGCAAAAGAAAAGTCTAAGGGGAAAAAGGAAAGACACAAAACAAGCACAAGGCAGGCAATGGAAAAGAAAATTTATATATTTACAAATCATCCCCACTTACACCCAGTCAAGGCCGGTCAATAAAAAAAAAGAGAAGAAAAACAAGAAACAACTAAAACGCCAAGTGGCGAGCGAAACAAGAAAAAAAATACAACAGATCTTTCTACTTGGTGCTATCCGCGCCATCATCTGCACCATCTCCAACCTCTGGCATCGCCGCGTCAAAGTCACAGTCAGTACGAGCCTCACGAGCCTTCTGACGTGCTTCCTCGAAAATAGCCTCAGTCACGATACCAGCCTCCCACAAATTCTTATATACATCACGTTAGGCCTCGGCAAAAACCCAAAGTTCGCGAGCCTGGTTGGAAGGGGCGGCTTGGTCCCGTAGGCGCTGATTCTCCCCCTCCAAGGCCGCGATCCGATCCGCCATGGATTGGGCGTCCCACTCAAAGACCCTAACGTGGTCCTCTAGCCCCGCCTTTCTAAAGGCCACGGCAGCTCTCTCCAACCCTCGCTCCCTCTCACAAATACGAAGCACCTCCTCCAACCCTGCGGCCTTCGTTGAAGCAGTCCTCGCCTGCTGCCTCAAAGCCGCGACTTCACCCTCTAATGCGGCCACCTTCCCGTTCCATGCCGCAGCGGCCTCCGCTGCCTTGGCCTGATCTTGGTGCTCCCTCTCAGCTATGTCCCGCCTTCCCACCTCAAGCTCCTCGTCCTTCTGACGAAGATGATCCTCGAGGGCGCGTGTTCTGCCAAGTGTTTGCTGCACCTGAAGCTCCCGCATCGCCAGCTCCTCGACCAAGGCCTGGCTACGGGGGTCATTCCTCAAGCGCTCGCGCATCTCCTGGCACTGGTCTCGGCAGTGACGATATTTCTCCAGTGCCCGCAAAAAGACCTCCGAGCGAATGTGGGCTCGGCGGATGCTCTCTACCTCCAGCAGATAAGACTGCAAAGCAAAAACAGCGATTAAGGTAAAGAATAAACTAAGGCAAGGCAAAAATGAAATAAGGTCGTAGTAACGTACCCTCAGCCCCATCACGGCCACTTCATTCATTAGTCTGATATCTGTGATGTCCCTCAACGATGCGTTCTCGGTATTTGAGCATAGCACCTCAAATAGCGGCACCAAGCTATTCCCTTGGAGCCATAAGTTTGACTCCGCGGGAACCTCAATGAAGTGAGATCGCCCCTCGGCACGCGCCGTTGAGTTGGTGAGACCTTCTTGAATCATACGGACGTCATCAGGATCCAAGTCGGATTCAGACTCGTATCCGTCTCCTCCAGCATCACTTCCTCATCCTGCCACCCGCGAGGTCGAGGCACTCTCCATAGCTGCCGAAGGAGCACTTGGTTCACCAACAATAACAGCCGCTGAGGAACTACCTCCCATCTCAGCGACTGGAACCACCAACTGAGTCGCCGAAGTGATGGTATCATCATCGCCTAAGCCAACCGGGGCAACCCCCACTATTTGTCCGCCATCAAGGCCAGAGGCCACAGCCGCACTCCTTTCCGTATCTGCTGGGGGGAGTCCAAGTTAATCACCACAGGAGGAGCCGGCGTGAATGCAACCCTCCGCCTTACCAACGGCCTCTCCTCCTCCTCCTCCAACTCATTTAAGGGCGAATCCGCCCTAGGGCGCACTGCTCCCGACGTCCCCTCGACCCGAAATATCGCCCGTACTGGAGAATGAGTTGCTAAAGATTCAACCGATGCCGCCCTTGGTACTGGGCACGGCACCGGTGCTGCCATAAGCCGAGCAGTTGCACCAGGCCTACAAAGGCCAGCCGAGGATCCCGGATGCGGCGTGCCCTTCCTGATCACAGAAAAACAAAGTTAGTAAATAGAGATGAAACAGAACAAAAAAGTAGAAGTCGAATTCTCACCGGCTGCGGGCCTACGACCATGCCTCGCCCAGAAAGACGCCCATGTGCGTATCCCCATTGTATGGGGGAGTACGGCCTCGACCCACTCACGTATCCAAGGCAATGGGACCGGCGGCGACCTGTCGGCTACCAAAAAATGACACGAGTTAATTGTCATGATCACGAATCATAAAGAGGGGAGGAAAAGGGAATTCAACCACTAAAGAACTTACGTGCATGGTTCCAAGCCTCTGGGAACCCAGTAGCATCCGCCACCAGATACCTGGTCCTGATATAAAAGAAGTGCTCAAAAGGGCAAGGGTCGACCTCGTCATCCAACCTCATGACCAAGACCCTCGACCCACGAGGGCACGCCTGAATCATGGTGCCACGGACTCTCTGAGGAGCGTAGAGACTAAGCACATGCTGCAGCATGACCTCTCTACGGGCCAATTCTGCATACTTGATGAACATGGCAAGAAACTTGTAAAGAGAAGGAGCAAGCTGACCCGGGCATACACCATAATATCGATAGAAATCCACCACCAGCATTGGGAGCAGAATCTTAAACCCCAACCTGAAGGGATAGGCATAAAAAATGCAGTATCCCCTGCGTTCGGTTTGGACCCTCTCCTCGCTTCTAGCGAGAACGATGTCTGCATGGATGGGGATGACCCCCTATTCCCGTAATCGGGCCACCCCAATTTGCCCTATTAACGGGGCTTCATCCACCGGGTCCTCTCCACCGTCGATGGTGAAATCAATCGTCGGACCTCCAGGCCGAGGAACTACCTCGTCAACCAACGGAACTTCTTCGGTCTCTATCTGTTCTGCACCTCCCATTGTCGGAGGTAGCCCTTCAACTACTAGAGAATTGATCAAAAAATCCATCAGAAGCGCACGTAAGAAGAACTGCCTGCCATTGTTGATCTACTAAAGAGAAAGGGATAGAATTCGGTGGGCAAGAAAAAGATTATCACAATCAAGGAAAGAAAGGAGAAGATGAATTAGCAGAATGAAAAAGTTTCTTCAGAATCTCTCTCAGATGAACAATGAAGATATGAGAAATGAATGCATCAACCCACCTTTATAGGCAACGTAAATGGCTTTCGCAAAACCCAATAGCCATAATTAAATGCACAACCAACCATAAAACGGTTCGATTCTGCCGAAGCATGCGTCATTATGACAAGCTCCATAAAGCAACTTCTCATCCATCCGCCAACGTCTCGCCATCGGAATAATCGCAATGGCTTGCGAGCGCTGGAAGAATGTGCCTTACGCCTTCAAAATTCTGGATGTGACCAAATACGTACCCGACGCATACTTATTCCCTATGGCCGCATCGCGTACGACCCGTCCCCTGTCATCAACGACTATGATCCCAAACAGATGCGAGGACTGGAATGTAATGAAGTTCGGTCTCGCTCGAATTGTGTTAAAACGTCATATACCTTCACCGAGGAGAGGCATTCTGTTTGACTATATGGCGGATTGGTAATTTGATAACACGACGCTGACATTCCACAAGGTTCGGCCTATCACCAAAAAGGATTCGGTCTCGATCGAAGTAATAGTCGCCCCCCTTATTCGAGTTTTTTCAAATCACAATCGATGAAGTCCGCACATCGAGCTCGACCGACACACGACCTCAATAAGCGTAGGGACTAACTGTATGGGTCAGAATCCTATCTCATGATAATTAACAGAGTTAATCTCGTCTTGAGCTAATCCACAATTAATAAGTGGTATGGCCACTTATTCATAACAGGATTCGACCCTTGTCTGATTTAATCTATGAGGGCACGGCCCATTCATTCCCCCATGGGGACGGAACCTCAGCATAGCCACGGCATTTATTACCAGCTCACGAAGCTCACATCTATAAATACTAAGAGTGGAAGCCCTAGAAAGGGGGCTTCTTCGCCACTATTCCCGAGAGGGAGAAAACACAAAACAATACCCATATTATGGGAAAAGGAACACCATTGTAAGGCTCCGAACCTCTCTATGGAGAGGCATACCAACTCCACACTATCAATAAAGGCTTTTAATGTTTCTCCTCTTAATTTAGAGAACTTATTTTCATGTTCTTCGCTTGGTCCAATGGATTATTATGATTTGTTATGATTTTTCCGTAATTTATCTATTTTGTTTTGCACTCATAAAGTACACGATAACTTTTGAGCAAACAGGAGTAATAAAGAACACAGCGATGAAACCAACTTGAAATACTTAAACATCAAAATAAAATAAAACCAAGCATGTAACAATATTGAATAAATAAGGAATAAGATGACCTTTAATAGCAAATCTTTATATTAAATAAGAAAAACCTCCTTTGAAGGATTGTACAACAACTCGGACCGGAATCCACGACGGAGCTCGAACGCAACCTCAACGACAATGGCTTTTGATGACATTTTTGGTGGCTATTCAGAGACTATTTTTTGTTTCAACGGCAATGGAGAGAGGAACCATGATGGCTGTTTGGAAATCTGACGGAGGAGGAGAAGAGGCTATATTTTTCTGTTATCTCATTTTTCAGCTCTCTCCGATTTCTTTTCCTCTCGTTTCTTTCTGTGTCTTTTCGTCATTGTTTTCTATCCGTGCAACTCCCCCTTTTTCAGATCTATTTTTGCTCCTTCCCCTCGTCCCTCTCTCTCTCTCTTATATATCTGTGTGTATGTGAGAAGAAGGGTTTTTGTTTTTGGTGAGGGTGACAGCTGCTCTTAGTTGTTCAGAAGCAGGGTCGTTGGCCGGTGTTTTGGTTGTGAGATGAAGAAGCAGCAATGGCTGGTTTGTTTTTGGGTGCTGAAAATGATCAAAAATGGCTGAAGCTTTAATGGAGTTTAGGGTTTTTTTCTTGTGTTCTCTAGGTTGAAGAAGATGAAGAAGCTCAGCTTCATTCCATGTAAGGTCTCATATCTGTTGGTTTTTTGGTTCCGGGAAGATGAAGGAGCTTCCTCTTTTTCCTTTTTCATTCTGACAGCTGAAGGTCCTCTTAAGGGTCTTAGGTTTAGGTTATTTCTTGCTAATTAGTGTTTGGGTCTTTTGTGTATTAGGTCCCTAGGTTTTTAAGAAAGGTGTTAAAGGGTATTGGGCTCAGGGAATGGACTTGGGAATTATGGGCTAAGTTCGAAAATTAGGCCTAAAAATGGGTCGTTTGAGCCCGAATTTAATTCTTTCCCCACAAACAAGACTAAAATATGATCTCATTTATCAATTACTTCTACTTAAGTAAAATAATTATTAAAATAAGACTGGCCGTTAAAACAAAACTATTTTTTGTATTTTTCAAGATTAAAAATGACTACAAAAATTAATGAAACTATTTTTGTAATTTTTGTTTTCTTGTAGTAAAATAAATTAAAAGAGTTAAAATTAGTTGAAATATCTATATTGGGCCTAAATTAAATATTTACGTACTAAAATATAAAAAATCTTGGGGAGGGTAAAAAAATCACATGTCTACAGGTTCCCCTCTTTGGCTAGAAATACGAAGTATTTTTCTGACAAGGAACGACTAGACATATTTTTTGACCCGACCCTTATTAAAGAGACCAAAAGTAAAAGAAAGGAGAATGTGATCAAGTCCTAGTATTTGAGCTACCTACATATCCTTGGCTATAAAGGAATCAGGCCACGTGTATTTCAGAAGTGAGTGAGATGATGGAGTGTGCTGAGGTGGAGAGCCGATCGAGGTGCCATTCCGTCGAGGTTCCAGTCCGTGGTCCTGTTATCACATCAAAAATAAAAAAAATGAAAAATACTAGCTAAGCCTATCAACAATGAGTTACAAGATTCCTATCTATAAGTCTTTTGACGCTTGATCTTGAGTCTTGAATGGTTCTTCAAGTAGACTTTGGATTTGAACCTTGATGCTTGCTAGTTGCAGGTGCTAGTTCATTCTTCTTCAGCTTTTCGGATCAAAACCGGACACCACACCATGCTTGTGACTTCAGTCATGTCTTGAGCAGCTCACATCTTTCATCAACTTCTATATTTGGATTCACTTCTTGCTTTTTTTTATTATTCTGGATTGTGACTAACTTTTGCTGATCACCTCGGACTGTTGGCTCACATTCTTGCCGCGAGCTTCTTTTGTTGCTAACTTGAATTTCATTCTGAAGTGAATGTTTTCCAGGTGAGCGCCTGATTGCCAAAACTTGAATTGTCTTCCTTTGTAACTTGAACTGCTCTCCCTTCAAACTCGAACTATTTTCCCTTGTTCTCCAAGTGGGCGCCTGCTTACTGAAACTTGAACTGATTTCCCTTGAAACTTGAACTGTTTTCCTTTGTTCTCCAGGTGGGAGCCTGATTGCTGAACTTGACATGTCTTCCTTCGAAACTGCTTTCCCTTAAAACTTGAACTGTTTTTCCTTATTCTCCAGGTGGGTGCCTGATTGCCAACACTTGCACTGCTTTTCCTTGAAACTTGAACTGTTTTTCCTTATTCTCCAGGTGAGCACCAAATTTCCGACACTTGTACTGCTTTTCTGTGAAACTTGACTTCCTTTCCCTTGTTCTCCAGGTGGGAGCCTGATTGCTGAAACTTTTTGTGTTCCCTCTTTTTCCATGTGGGTGTCTGTAATCAAAACAACAAAACAAACAAAATATTCTGCCCCAGTTTGCACCGGGAAGATTTGTGAGTTGTTAAAAAAATGTAAACCACTTATAGTATTGATGCAATGATGAGAGTAAAATAAAGACTAGACTAGGATGTGCGTCTCCTATGAGTAAAACCAAAAACTTTGACCAGCAAATGCGTCTGCTAAAAATAAAATGTGAATGAACCAAACTAAGAAGTGCGTCTCCAGGGGTGAAAGTTGAATGAACCAAACTAGGAAGTGCGTCTCCTATGAATGAACTCTCAATTTAGGAAGTGCGTCTCCTTGAAAGACCTTGATTAGGAAGTGTGTCTCCTATAGGTAAAACTTCAATGAACCAGACTAGGAAGTGCGTCTCAAAGGGCCGAACATAAATGACTCAAACTAGGAAGTGCATCTCCTAGGGATGAAATCTTAATTTAGGAAGTGCGTATCCTAAAACAAAGATATAACCTAAAAACCCAGACTAGGAAGTGCGTCTCCTAGGGCCAAACTTAAATGATTCAAACTAGGAAGTGCGTCTCCTAGGAATGAACTCTCAATTTAGGAAGTGTGTCTCCTATGGGTGAAACTTCAATGACTTAAACTAGGAAGTGCGTCTCCTATGAATGAAATCTCAATTTAGGAAGCGCGTCTCCTATGGGTGTATCCTGGAAGACCCAGACTAAGAAGTGAGTCTCCTAGGGGTGAAACTTTAATGATTCAAACTAGAAAGTGCGTCTCCTACGGATGAACTCTCAATTTAGGAAGTGCATCTCCTATGGGTGAAACTTCAATGACTCAAACTAGGAAGTAAATCTCCTATGAATGAACTCTCAATTTAGAAAGTGCGTCTCATATGGGTGAAACTTCAATGACTAAAACTAGGAAGTGCGTATGCTATGAATGAACTCTCAATTTAGGAAATGCATCTCCAATAGGTGAAACTTCAATGACTCAAACTAGAATGAACTCTCAATTTAGGAAGTGCGTCTCCTATAGGTGAAACTTTAATGACTCAAACTAGGAAGTGTGTATCCTATGAATGAACTCTCAATTTAGGAAGTGCATATCCTACAGGTGTACCCTGAAAGACCCAGACTAAGAAGTGCGTCTATTAGGGGTGATACTTTAGTGACTCAAATTAGGAAGTGCGTCTCATACGGATGAATTCTCAATTTAGGAAGTGCATCTCCTATGGATGAAACTTCAATGACTCAAACTAGGAAGTGCGTCTCGTATGAATGAACTCTCAATTTAGTAAGTGCTTCTCCTATGGGTGAAACTTCAGTGACTGAAATTTGGAAGTGTGTCTCCTATGAATGAACTCTCAATTTAGAAGTGTGTCTCCTATAGGAGAAACTTCAATGACTCAAACTAGCAAGTGCATCTCCTTTAGGTGAAACTTTAATGAATCAAACTACGAAGTGCGTTTCCTATGGGTGAAACTTCAATGACTCAAACTAGGAAGTGCGTCTCCTATGAATGAACTCTCAATTTAGGAAGTGTGTCTCCTATGGGTGAAACTTTAATGACTCAAACTAGGAAGTGCGTCTCCTATGAATGAACTCTCAATTTAGGAAGTGTGTCTCCTATGGGTGAAACTTTAATGACTCAAACTAGGAAGTGCGTCTCCTATGAATGAACTCTCAATTTAGGAAGTGTGTCTCCTATGGGTGAAACTTTAATGACTCAAACTAGGAAGTGCGTCTCCTATGAATGAACTCTCAATTTAGGAAGTGTGTCTCCTATGGGTGAAACTTTAATGACTCAAACTAGGAAGTGCGTCTCCTATGAATGAACTCTCAATTTAGGAAGTGTGTCTCCTATGGGTGAAACTTTAATGACTCAAACTAGGAAGTGCGTCTCCTATGAATGAACTCTCAATTTAGGAAGTGTGTCTCCTATGGGTGAAACTTTAATGACTCAAACTAGGAAGTGCGTCTCCTATGAATGAACTCTCAATTTAGGAAGTGTGTCTCCTATGGGTGAAACTTTAATGACTCAAACTAGGAAGTGCGTCTCCTATGAATGAACTCTCAATTTAGGAAGTGTGTCTCCTATGGGTGAAACTTTAATGACTCAAACTAGGAAGTGCGTCTCCTATGAATGAACTCTCAATTTAGGAAGTGTGTCTCCTATGGGTGAAACTTTAATGACTCAAACTAGGAAGTGCGTCTCCTATGAATGAACTCTCAATTTAGGAAGTGTGTCTCCTATGGGTGAAACTTTAATGACTCAAACTAGGAAGTGCGTCTCCTATGAATGAACTCTCAATTTAGGAAGTGTGTCTCCTATGGGTGAAACTTTAATGACTCAAACTAGGAAGTGCGTCTCCTATGAATGAACTCTCAATTTAGGAAGTGTGTCTCCTATGGGTGAAACTTTAATGACTCAAACTAGGAAGTGCGTCTCCTATGAATGAACTCTCAATTTAGGAAGTGTGTCTCCTATGGGTGAAACTTTAATGACTCAAACTAGGAAGTGCGTCTCCTATGAATGAACTCTGAATTTAGGAAGTGCGTCTCCTACAGGGGTATCCTGAAAGAACCAGACTAAGAAGTGCGTCTCCTAGGGGTGAAACTTTAAGTGACTCAAACTAGGAAGTTCATCTCCTACGAATGAACTCTCAATTTAGGAAGTACATCTCCTAGAGCAAAATATCACTCGAAATACTTAGACTAGGAAGTGTGTCTCCTAGTGGTGATGTGTGATCTTCCTAATAGCCTTAACGCAATCAGAACTGGGTCATTACACTTGAAAATTTCAAGCTTCCATGCTTTGATATGAACATAGCTTCCGTCTCTGTTTCAAACAAAGAAACTTGTAAGTTTAAACATGGTGGTTGGTTTGTGGCCTTGACTTTGAGGGCGATTGCTCCTTCACTTGCCATCATAATTTTGATTTAAACTAGGAAGACCTTTCCTGTTATAGACTAACTATTTTGTTTCAACTCTTATCACAAAAAACTCTTGTGATCCATTCAAGCCCAATATCCTCTATCTGTTACATTTTTCTCATGAATTGACATTTACCGAACCTTTGCATTTCACCTGAATTCCAAATCACGTTGATTGTTTCCAACTCTGTGCACATACTATTCTTTCCTAACTTATACCATTTTGATATGCTAGCCAGTTCCCGTTTTGTGCACTTAGAAAGTTGGTGAAAAATTTTGAAGTCATTTATCACTTGTTCTGACCAAATAGACTCAAGAAGAGGAAGTAAACAAGACAAACGGAACATAGTAAAGGAAAATGGAAAGAGATGATTCCTAACAAAAAAATACAAAGTAGAAACTTATCAAATATGGATATAACTCTAATGACCATGACATACACCTTTGGATTAAGTGGCCTAATCTGTCAAACAAGTATAATGTTCAACTCTTGTTATACCGTTATGAAACTGTGCTTCAATGCTTCGATTATCCTATCTGATTCACGGTCCTTATTCGACTTGTAGTGCCCGAAGGGTTTTTACCATCAAGACTCTCTCATTTTGTTCTTTCTCTCAACTCACCATCGCCTTATGTAGTCTGTGAAGGTTTTCACCGCTAAAACTCTCGTTTTTGTTTTCCTTGTGTAGAACGGAGTGTTACCCCTGATACGAATCACCTCTGTTTTCTTGACTTGGCATCCCTCAAAGACTGATCTGAAGGTCTTTATTTGTACCATAAGGTGGGCCTTTGGATAAGGTTAAAAAGAAAAGGTGTCACAACGGCTCAAAACAGCTTGAATGGGTTCAAAATTACAACCTTTGGAATCAGATCTTTTACAGAACCACAACTTATGCCTCAGTTTCTTTGCTTGGAGGATTTTGAATTTTATTTTGATGGGACCGAACCGTGAGGCTGTCTATGTATTCTTAAAAGGAATCAGGTCGAACGTAGTTCATGAAGATACTTTTTGTTGCTATTTTCCTTTCTTCTTCTTTTTTTCTTCTTTCTTTATTTTTTCTTCTCTTTTCTTTGCTTTACTATTTTTCCATTTTTTCTTTCTCTTTTTCTCTTTTTTTTTGTATCATATTTATCAACTCTGCTTCTAATTTCAAAAGAGGGATATGAAAGAAGATAGATAGGCTCAAAGGGGTAACAAAGGATAAAGTATTTAGATAGCTGTAAGCACGTGATTTTTGCCCTACATGAAGATAACTCCTAAAAATAGATCAAAATAATTTTTATTGATTTTTTAGGAATTTTCCTTTATTTAGTTGCATTTTATGCATTTTAATATTTTAAAAGCAAAATAATAAATAACAAAAAAATAACAGAGGAACGAGGGATGTGTAGCTGCTTTCTTCTTCTTCTTCCTCGCCACCTTCACCTCCATTTGAACTCACCCTATACCAGTTGGAATTCCATGAAAACCCAGCCATAAATACCAGGTCAAAACCACCCCGAAGCAGCTGTAGCTACTCTAGTTCAACGCTATTGCTTCAGTTGTACAAACAACCAGCCGTCACCATGAATAGCCACGCACAGCAGTAGCCGATCTCCTCCCTTCCATTCTGTTACGAAAAAACGACACTCATCTCCCTCCCGCCGGAAGTCTATCCCCACAACAACCAAAACACAACCTTCTTTCTCATTTTCTGTCGCGCCTCTGTCGCTGCTCTCCGGCGAGGTTCCAGTGCCTTCGCGTCTCCGTCCGACTCCTTGTCTGTTAGTCGAGCTTCAAAGAAGTGTCGTGAAGTTTCTGTTCATTAATTTTGAAAGAAGCATTTAAGCAATTCAAAGGTTCATTCTATTATACTCTTAAACAAATTTCGTAGCTTCGATTAGCCTTAACAGTTTTTATGTTGAGTTACCTGCTTAACTGTGTTGATGTGAGGTGAAGGAAACATGTTGAACCTGTTAGCTTAGATATTGTATGGGCGTTAATTTGCTAATCATGAATGAAGACCCTAATGAAAATGTTTTCAAGGTTGACGGGCATCTCCTATTTCATTTCTATTCTTGCCATAATGAATTTGTCAATTAAACCTTATGTTGCATTTCTTGGTAAATGTGTTTGGAATCTGATTATTTGTCGTAATAACGTTTTAGTATAAGTGGCATTTCTTTTTTTACATGTAGTTAGACATAGTTTTAAAGTAGTGGATCTTAGGTGAGAAATTGTAAATATTTTTTTTAGAACCTAGTGATAAAATTGATCTCGTAGCAATCCTTCATATGGAATCCTACACTTTTTCTACGACCATTTCATCCATAGTTTGCTTTAGTCGAGTACAATCCTTTGAAATTAGAATCGAGGTGTGCCATTAGCTGAATTTTCCATGGCCCTCGCAAAGTCGCACACGCGCAATTGCTCTAGGCACGTTAGTTTAATAATATTACCTTCCTAAACTCGGGTGTACATTTATGTGACCCAAATCCAAATCCCAACGAAGTTGAAATGTATCAAAAATCACGGGTGCATTTATGTGATGTGGTTCGAGACGTATTTTCACGACGTTGCAATTCTCTTTAAAATAATAAATAAAAGCGGTTCAAAGTTAAAAAGCACATAGATTGAAACATGTACTAAAATCAAATAAATAAGCCAAATATAATAGTTGAGCGACCGTGCTAGAACCATGGAATCCGGGAATGCCTAACACCTTCTCCCGGATTAACAGAATTCCTTACTCGGATCTGGATCGCGAAACAGAGTCATATCTTCCTCGATTCGGGATTCAACCGGTGACTTGGGACACCATAAATCTCCCAAGTGGCGACTCTGAATCTTAATAACGAATCCCGTTTCGATTGTCCTTTAATTGGAAAAACTCCTTTATGCCCTTGCAGTGTAGCATAAAAAGGAGGTGTGACAATAGCAGAATAAAATGCCTTCGTCATTCCAATCTTCAAAGCATGACAAATACAAAAAACACAATTAAACAAACCAAAGAAATCATATTACATCAGAATTGATAACCATATCCACACATTTGCCTTCTATATCTGTTAAATACAAAATACCATTGGATAACACTCTCGTTACCATGAACGGTCCTTGCAAATTTGGGACAAACTTGCCTTTAGCTTCAACCTGATGCAACATGATGTGTTTCAATTGTGTTTTATTATATTCTATCTGCCCCAGTTTCACACAATTCGGGCTTGAAGTGATCTCAAAATGCCTTTACTTATTTCCCTCAAATGCCCTTATCATCTTCAAAATTATTTTAGCTTCATGATTAAACTAAATTGTAAGACCAGGCCTAGAATTATGTGTACATGTCATGTCACTAGAGCCAGCATGAAAAGAACTATAAAAAGGAGAACAAAACTAAACCAAAATGACTAGAAATAACAGAAAGCAGAAAATTGCATTAGACAAACGGTGATAGGATTTGAATAGCGAGACAAACAAAACACACTGGGATACAACCCTGGAACAAACCTAGATAACACTAACTGAATTACTATGACTAGAGGAACTAGGAAAAATAAAAGGATATAAGGGTTTGAGTCACAAGACAATATCTGGATTACAACCCTGAAAATAACCCGGACAACAGAAATGACAACAAAATAAACCACCAAGACTCCTCCCCGGCTAGCCAAGAGATGGAGCGTCTTTCCAATTACCAAGCACGACATCTTAGACACTGAGTTCCACATCAATATTTCCAAGACCATTACCAATTTCAATATCATTAACTTCAGTCAGCAAGTTCCCAAGAGGATTCACGTACTCCCCATCACTGTCCTTGATCACAATTATCCCTTCTTGAATCATTCTTTCTATTTCCCTTTTTAAAGAATGACAATCTTCAATGCTATGCCCCTGGACATTAGAATGGTACATGCATCGTACAGTAGGATCAAAACCCTTTGCATATGGGTTTGGCATATTGCCGATGAGAGGCTCAATCAGGTCAGAATGCTTTAACCTTTCAAACAAGCTTGTGTAGGACTCCCCAATTGGCGTGAAACATTTCTTTGCCTTCGTTCCCCTCCCTGGCCCTGTTTTAGAGGGTTGTTGGGTGCTCAAAAATGTTGTGAAGGCAAGAATGCATTATGCGGTGCTGGCGCTCTCCATAGGGAGTGACCCAGAGGTTGGACAGATGACCGGACATTGTTCGGAGGATGATACTGAGGTGGATTATGTGGAGCTTGGGGATAGGTTTGGGTTTGGGGTTGAGTTTGAGTATATTGGTGAGGCGGACTTGTTGAACCACGTCCTGATCCTGAGACAACCATGGCAACATCATGATGTTCTTTCCGACCCAGCAAGCTTCCAATGTCATTCTGAATTGCTTGTGTTGTTGCTTTTAAAGCAGAATAACTCATGATCTTGCTAGACTTCAGCCCATATTCTATCATTTCTCCCATTTTTACCACATCATTAAAGGGCCTACCCACAATAGTGATCAAATGCCCAAAGTAAGTTGGCTCTTGAGCTTGAAGAAAGAACTCGACCATCTCTTTTTCTTCCATCGAGGGATTGACTCTGGTAGCTTGCTCTCTCCATCTGAGCCCGTATTCCCTAAAGCTTTCATTAAGCTTATTTTCATCTTGGTGAGGGACATGCGATCCGGGAGAAATCATCCCGCACCATATTTGTAGTGCCATTACAATCTTTCAATTTTTGATTTATGAAAAGCGCTCGCGTCATGTAAGATTGAGTGAGAAGGAATCAAAGGCATAAGCCTCAAAGGAATCGAACCGCACGATAAGGAAATCAAGAAGGGAAGTACTCCTAACAGTCCTGCAGCCTCCCAAGGATAAGTAAAGACGTCTCCGTACCGATCCGCGAGACTCTACTAGACTTGCTCATGACTCGTGAGACCGATGGGAACCTAGTGCTCTGATACCATGTTGTCATGACCCAAAATCCACTAAGGGTCGTGGTGGCGCCGGACACCTCTGTCA
>MU769126.1:100445-116466 GCA_026770625.1 Nicotiana glauca
CTCAAATCCCTGTATAAGGGGAAAATATAATTTTTTCCCCATAAAATAGAGGGCTTAACTGCAAAGGTTGGAAAATGTGGGACGAATTACGAATATTAAGAAGAAGAGCCCGAAACGTCTGAAATTGATCACTTCCTTTGCTCACAAGTTACAAAGTGTAACAAAATCCAAACACTCTTTTGACACACTGATCATGGGAAATACACTACAAAAAACCCAAGAACAGGAATTGCCAGTAACAGAAGAACCAGATGAACCTCAATCATTCACCTGCGAAATTTGTATCGAGCCTATGTTGTTACCCAACAAGAAATTCAAGAACCAAAATCGTTGTATTCATCCATTTTGTACCGACTGTATAGTAAAATACATCTCCGTCAAGCTTGAGGACAACGTCGGGGACATTCCGTGTCCTTCTCTGGACTGTAACGAGAATTTCGACCCAATTTCTTGTCGGAATCTCGTTGGTCCACAGCTGTTTGTTAAATGGTGCGACATATTGTGTGAGTCCGCTGTGTTAGGGTTGGAGCAGTGTTACTGTCCGAATCGGAATTGTTCGGCTTTGATTTTGGACGAGTGTGGAGGGAATGCGAAGCGATCGCAGTGTCCAAATTGCAAAAGGTTTTTTTGCTTTCAGTGTAAGCTTCCATGGCACGCTGGATTTCAGTGTGAGGAGAGTCAAGAATTAAGGGATAGAAACGACGTCGCTTTTGGTTTGCTTGCGGAACTTAATAAGTGGAAAAGGTGCCCTCAGTGCCGCCGCTTTGTTGAAAAAACTGAAGGTTGCAAAATTGTTAAATGCAGGTAAATTATTTGCTGTTTACGTTCCTGTTCCCATTTTTTTTCTTCCATAAATTCTCTTTATCTTTTGGTTAGGATTATATATTAGTAATAAAGAGGTATATGCAAAATCTAATCTTGTAGAAAACAAAGTAAAAAATTCTAATCTGTAATGGGGATGGATTTATAGCTTCTGGGGTTTGGATTATATCGGAGTCTGGATCTTTCATAAATTTTTTTGGTATTTAATGGCAAAACTTTGCAAACCCTGATAGTAGTGCTTCTTTTAATAAAATGCTTATCCAATTCTACGTGTCTAACCAAAAAGTCCTTTCTTCCTCCATAGCGCGCTAGCCATGAAAAAAGTGTCTTGTACTCATCTACTGAGCTGGCCGAAAGAAGCAAGCAATGAGTCTTTACTCTAAAGAAAAAGCCTATTCCTATTCTAGAAATCTTCAAACTATTAATCAAAGTAACTCACCGTGGAAATTAGCGAAAATTATTTGGCGCTGCATCTATCCCTATTTTTTGGATTTTCCTTAGCCCTCTTCTTCCCGCAAATAGCATAATCCTGGCTAGGGAACTATATTAGTGTCCTACCCAATTTTTGGTTACACCGAGGGAGCAGGGATCAGAAAAGGGAAAGTGAAAAGAAGGACGTGTGAGAATTGGACGCACACCTATTTACACAGAGGAATTAGGGATCAAATTATAAGCCTTATGTGATATTAGTATTGAGGATTACTCAGTAAAATTTTCTTTACGGTGAGAAGAATCAGAGTGAAAAAATCATGCAAATATTTAGTATATAGAATTGTTATGGTTTCGAATAGAGCTTATGTTTGGGATTGAGGCACAAGTGATTTATTGATAAGGTCGCAACTCCAGGGGAAGTAATGCGGACAAAGAAGACAAGATTTTGAGGACTTACTATTAATGTATAATCTCAATTAACTGCTACATCTATAATTGCTATAAAGTATAAATCTAGCAATTAAATGTTTTATAAGGCTACATGTATGAAGGGTACACGGAGTTGTTTGTGGAAAGCATTCTGTAGTTTTTTTGAAACGGACTTGTATACCTCGAATATAAGCAGAAGAATTATCTCATTCATGGTAAGAAATGAATTTGAGCGGAAAATTATTACTTGAGATTAAGATGCCGAGCATTCTCAGTTTCCACTTATCTGAGATTTCAATTGCTATATTTTGCTCTGTTCACATTGATAGGCGTTTATGACCATTGAACGTTGTAGGTGGTCGCATAACTTTTGAATCCCCTAAACTAAAGCATGTATCAACTATGTTGATTTCCCAAATTTAGTCTTGTTAGTGATCCAATCAATTTTCTTAGTACTAGACAGACCTTTTCTTTGCATGTTTTTCTAAGTGTTAAGCTCTAATTGTTAATGGTCCAATCAATTTATTTCCTCACCAATTAGAATGTTTATCCTTTCATTTGTTTTGTGTTTACTTTTCGTCGGGAAAGAAACGTGGGAGAAAGTAGTGTTTATGAATATTCGTGTTTCGATTTCATCTTCCAGTAAAAATTACTTATAAAAACAAGAGAAGAAAAAAAGAGCCTATGAAGCCAAATATATGATATAGGAGGAAAAGAAGTTGCTCATTAGATCAATGATTTCAACATACCTGAGTTATTAGGTTCTTAATTTGTTCGTATCCTAATTCCTGGCAACAGTTCTCACAAGCCAAGTGTCTATTGAAAACGGTCTCTAGGGGTAATGTCTTCGTACACACAATCCTCCCCAGATGGAAACCCCATCCGTGGGATTTTTTTTTTTTGGTTGTTGTTGTTGTAGTAGTTCTCATGATTCTGCTATTTCTGTATCTTATCATAATTTATTGTATCCTCTTATGCGTTTCTTCCATTCTTTTGGTTTTGTGTAGTTCTGAGGCCTTATAAAGGCATGCTGGCCTTGAATAATATGTATGTAATGTTATATGAATTTGATTGATATTGTCACACCTGTGCTCTGTTAAGAATTGTTCTCTTTTGGTAATTCAATTTTCAAGTGTTTTACTTTAATCTGATTCTATTTTTATCTAAGCATAGGTGTGGTGCCGGTTTTTGCTACAACTGTGGAAGACGAGTTTATCATCACTGGTGTCGTTGTAATTCTGCTTCCACAGGGACCTTCTACTGTTTTGTAATTCTTGCTATCATATATTTCTTTCTCATCTTATGGATTCACTAGACTTTGCATAGACATTTAGTTCTATTAAATTTGAGGTAAAAAGTAGACTCTTTAAACATTTACTTTGAGGAGGTACAGTTAAGACATGCAACAACATTTTGCTGTGCGTCAGTTCATGTACCTGAGGCAGATAAACCAACATAAACAAGAATTGTATAGATGGAATCTAAGTATAGTTATGTTCTCATAAATTAGAGCTTACTAATCGAAATAGTTTCAAAAGTTAGCTATGGCTTTCTGTTGCTGCAAGTTTGCAGCTATGCATTATTACAAACACATTTCTTATGTGAGTTCCCCAGTTTCTTCCATGCTTTGGCAATTCCATCCGTTAAAATGGGGATGAGGATTTACTGCTCAATTAGTTTTTCCATTAGTAGGTGGGCATGATTATTATCTTTTTTGTTTTGAATAAGCAATCACCGGAACAATTATACCGAATGCGATGTGAAATGACACTACATGCATTAAAAATTTTATTTTTGATATTGGTGGTGTTCATGCCAACTTTTGCACATATCAACTGTTCAATCGAGTACCTGCTGCCTCTAATCAATATATGTAGTGGCTAGCTTTGCCACTAAGGTCAATCATGTGTACTTATAAGACTGTGATGGTGGCATCACTCGCAATCATAGGACTGTTGCTGGTACTGAAAAAAAGTATGCACCACTAGAGACTTTTTTTTTTTGGTTTCTCATCCGGCGTCCGGTACTCACATTGGAGCCCGACTAAATCCGGATTCGCGCCGAAAAATCCGGATTCGCGCCGAAAAGTCCCACGTAGGGTGGTAAAGTGCTCCCTAACAAAGATGATGTCATACCTAGGGCTCAAACCAGAAACCTCTAGTTAAGGATGAATTAGTACTTACCACTTCACCACAACCATTATTGGTCACTAAGGCTTGTTTGCACCTGGTTTTGTCAAGAATGAGTAGCCAGCTGCCACTGGGGATTACTCAGTGAGTAATGGTTATAAGTGGAGAATGGGTAAGGAGCTACGGCCCTGGGAGAGTATGGAATAGAGGGAATATGCCCAAACACGGCTTTATACGTTGCCTGACATTGCTCCAAAGACTTACGACCACAGACAGATTATACAGACTTGGTATAACCGTATAAGTCAGGAACTGATGGATAGTGACACCCTGTTTTGCCCTCATGTTTTTATAAATGTCATATATACTTTTAAAATATCATTTCTGCATCATCACCAATTTACAAGAGTCATATAAGTATTTTCTATAATTTTTAAAACTTTAAAATTGATTTCTCGCATTTAAATTATTTGAGTATGTATTAATTACCTATTTAAATTATTTTTGTGATGACTTAATCATCCAAAGTTATTATTTACACCCACATATATGTTTCATGATATTTCACTTTATTTTATGCAATTATATTTGTATTTCTAAGGCTATGTACACAATTTTGCAATAATGACTTATATTTTACATATAATTGTACTTATTATATTATTTATGCTAATATAATATTTCTTATATTTTTTTAGTGTTAAGCTATTATTTTCAAGTATTTTACTGCATAAATAATATATTTTTAATATTTAGCAGTCATTTTTATAATTTATTTTTAATGTATTTCGTATATTTAATTTATAGCCCCAACATTAGGGCTAATTTCGAACCAAATTTGGCCCAAGTTATTAGCCCAACACCCTCACAACCCAAACCAAGTATCTCTTTTAATGAACCCGATCGCGACCCGTTTAAACGACCCGCCTCATTTCCTTTTTGATCATGGCCGTTGACCTCAAATGATCAACGACCCATAATAAATCCCCACCTTTCCTTATATCCCCTCAACCCAAACCTTAATCCCATTGCCACACTTTAACCGCCTCTAAATCCTCTCTACTCTCTTCTTCTCCAAGGAAACCATAGCCGCCATATCCCTTAGTCCTCTCCGATTCCTACCTTAATATGGAACCCCTCTATGATTTCCTAACCATATATGTTCTGTCACCTTGTTACTTACACGATTTTTGTATCACCTAATAATTGCCTATTTTTGGCAAGTACCAGGCCTTGAATTATGTGCAATCGTCTTCATTCTTCAAGATCTAGACGATATTTTGTCTATATACGTTCATGACAAGGTGATATGAGGCCAATTTACCAAGATCTTTGGTCAATTCTTTGATTTTCGTCGAACTAGGGTTTGAAATTTTAATTTTTCCTCTACTGGTTCTATTATGGATTGCATTGTGATATTTTCTTTCCTTATTTGTGTTTGATTAGTTGTTTTCCATGTTTGCTTGTTCCATTTCTACCACTATATAACACTCTCCCCAATTTCCCCTTTGGACAGACCTAAATCGCTAAAACTATTACTGTTCCCGTATTCTTTCGTGTCTTATACTACTCTGAGGTTCAATCTTTTGGCCGGCTGAAAGCAAGTCCACCGGAATTTGATTATTGAACCTTTCTCAGTGTGAGCACTACCCGGGGTTTATTGGAAACCCTGGGAACTCTAACACACTAAGATTCCTAGGTTCTACTGTTTGTTTTGCTATTGACATTGGAGTTTGGATGAGATTATTCCTCTTATTTTTTACTTGTTCATTCATCTGTAACTGGTAAGTATTTATGACTCTAGCAAATTCTTTTCTTTCCGTTTGACATATCTATGTCTCTGAGAATTTTTATAAACCAACATGTCATTGTATGCTTTGAAGCTCTTCTTGAGGCTCTATACCTTCTAGTAGTCCAACTTGCCTATTTGTTGCCTTGATTCTGCCTTCTTAAGCCTGCTTGCTAATGTATGTGCTCGAATGCTTATTACTGTTGCTTATTCTGAGTCTGGTTTCTTGCCTTGTTCTGTACTCTTATGATGAGTCGAGTCATGCCCAGAACTTGTTTTAATTCTCAAGTCATTCATGGGCAACTTAATACTTTTCTAGAATTAACTCATGATCATGTTATCAGCCCAGGCATGCTTTCCCTACTACTTGTGAACTAATGCTCGTTCCATGCCTTGTCCTGTACATTTGTGATGAATCCATGCATGTGTTTCAGACCTTGTTAAGTCATTCCTGTCTAAACTACTAAGTTCTTGATGTTGTACTGATTAGCTAGGGCCTGTTTTCCATGTCATTTAAGTTCTAATGTATGCTTTGACTTATGCAATCAAGTTTGAGACCTTAGGGTAAACCTCATGTCTAGCCTCTTCCCATATGTAATTAAGGCTAGTGCATGCTAGTTATGTTAATCTATATTGGACATATCCTTGCCCATTGTAAGGCCTGGTACTATTTAAACCTTCATGTATAATGTCAAGATCTTCATGCCCTGTTGAGTGGTTTGTTATACACTATGTTCATTAGCCTGTTTATTATTGATCATATTTGCACCAGACGTTCATGTTAGAAATCTTACTTGTCTTTGTTTGTGATTCTGTAAGGTTCCCCTATCAAGATTGTATTTAATTTGATCCTAGATCAAATTATGTCTTGAAAGTCTATTTGGGATTATCTGTTAGTTTTTGTCACGATCCTGGTTCGCCCTCTGTGAACCATCATGACGACACCTAGTCTCTACGACTAGATAAGCCTAACAATGCGGAATGTAAGCAACAGTTGCGAAAGAAATAATTTAACTACTGAAATAGTAAAATAAAGCAGTGTTTAAGATGCCGCCTAACATATAATAGTACAAAATGTCAACCTAACACTCCCAAAATCCGGAACCCCATGAATCACAAGCTAAGAGATACATAAGAAGCTCTAACTCCAGAATGTCTAACAAAAGGAAAACTACTGAAGGGCTATACTATTACAAAAAGATAGAAAGGGATTCCTCGGTCCAAATGCAGCAGATATACCTCGAAGTCTCTACATAAGTGCCTCGCCTCAAGGATGACAAGACGGAGTGGAAGTACCTGGATCTGCACAACAAAAATATGCAGAAGAGTAGCATGAGCACACCACTGTAGTGTCCAGTAAGTATCAAGACTAACCTCGGTGGGTTAGTGAGGAGGAACAGTCAAGACACCTGTCGGTCCAATAAACTATACAAATATAGGAACAACAGAGCATGATGTATATATAAAGACTACACGAAATGGCTAACAATACTACAATCACAATAAGGTAAGAAAATAGCAAGTAACAACGGAGATACTAAGAATAATGACATAGAAGAGCGAGCAAAAACACAAACCCAAATCCTAAAGTCACAATACAGTAAAGGTAAGCAATAACTCAAATCCTACAACAATGTTCACAACAGGTCTTATTTTATAATTTCCACGAGATAAAGCTCATACAGATAAGCGTACCACAATATAATATTAAACAACAAGAATGCCCCCATGCCATCACAAATCCTCACAACTAATCCCTGACATATCCCACTTTGTCTCGCCACGTGTGCAAATAATAATATAATACCTGTCTTGTTTCACCACACGTGCATCATAATGTTCCCACCTTGTCTCGACACATGCGCAACTCACACATAAGCATATATATACATATCCCGCCTTATCACGTCGCATGTGAAATATATCAATAGTAGCAATAGCACGGCAAAAACCTCGTGCAATCCCATAACAACAGCCGTACAGTAGAAACCTCGTTCATCACAATATCAGTAATCGCACGACAGAAATCTCGTGCATCACAATATCAACAAGTACAACAACAATAATGACAATATATCTAAGAACACGGCAAGTAAATCTACTCAAGAGCTTTCGATCCCGAGGGAACGGTAGAACTAGCTCACAAGGAAGAAAATAATATGAAGCAACGATCCCACAATATGTAATTTAGCAACCAGGAAGCTAACACGAATCAAATAATTCCAAATGAGGAAATGTCAACTAAATATAGATTATCTAAACTTCTTTTAAGGTTGGGAAACTTATGAAAAATATACAATAATTTCAATTAAGGATGACCATCGGAAGATAATCATCACCTCAATCAAGACTAAATAATTACATGGGAGATAATAATGATTTCCAATAAAGACGAGCAGTTATGAAAGATAGCACGACAATAGAAGAGGTAAAAATCCTCAGTTAAGAAAAATAAGAGTCAAATAGGCAATAACAATGAATCATGAGCAATTAATTCCAATTAGAGCATGTATATGTGAAAATAGTAAGTAGAAAACTCAAGCATGTCAAGTACACATTCATATACAGTGAATATAAGGACCTAAGAACCTTAAAACGCCAATTTTTCCACAAATAATCCTGAACACGCACTCGTCACCTCGCACACACGAACTACAATCAACATAGCAGACACAATTCCTAAGGGGAAAGTCCCCCATATAAGGTTAGACAAGATACTTACCTCAAAGACGACAAACTGATACTCTAAGATGCACTTCTTGGGTGAAAAGACCTCAGTACGGCTCAAATCTAACCAAATTAACTTCAAAGCACAAATAAAATACATAAGAGACTATTCCGGATCATAAAATCCCAGTCTTGATCAAATGCTAAAAATCGATCCAAAAGTCGACCCGTGGGTCCGCACCTCTAAACCCGACAAATTTTACAAAAATTGATTACCCATTCCGATATGAGTTCAACAATACAAAATTTATCAAATTCTGATACCATTTGGTCCCATAAATCACGATTTTTCATTTTAGAATTTTTCTTCAAAACCACCTCCTTTCCCTACCCAAAACACTATTTAAATGATAAAAATAAGGACAAATTCATGGAATATATTTAATTATAGTTGAAGAACACTTACCCAATCGAATTCCGTGAAAAATTCAACAAAAATCGCCAAGAACCGAGCTCTAGAAGTCAAAATGTGATAAAAATGGTGAAACCCTCAATTTTTGGAATATATTCTGTCTGCCTAGGTTTTTGTGCATCACGATCGCGGGGGAAGAGATGCGATCGCATAGAATAGATTCAAAGATGTCAATAAATAGCCTTCGCGATCGCGAGAAAAAGGGCGCAAACACGATGAACAATAGGCAAGGCTTACGCGATCGCGGGGTGATTCATATGAACGCGAAGGGAAAATAGCAACCGCCCCCAACTCCTAATTTCTATAATGCGAATGCGGGAATACAAATTCGATCATGAAGTAGAGAAAAATAGACCTTCGCGATCGCGGGAGCTTCTACGCGAATGCAGTTAAGGGAAAAGAGGCGACCAACAACAACTCATCGCGAACACGACATGAGGTTCGTGATCACGAAAGAGGAATACCAGAAGCAGAACCAGCAGTTCCAGCCGGAGCCCAGGCACCTGACATGCCTACTACTACTACTACTCCAGCTCTTCAGGAGACTCTTGCGCAGTTCATGAGCATGTGCACCACTTTTGCTCAGGCATGGTTGATTCCCCTTGCTGCAGCTACACCCCAGTCCGGGGGAGGAGCACAGACTCCCGTCGCCCTCACTCTTGAGCAGCGAGTGCGTGTTGATCAGGTCCCAGAGATTTTACCTGTACAGCCTGTAGTCCCAGGTCAGCTCGGGGACGGGTCAGCGATTTCAGAGGATAAGCAACGGGGGCTTGAGATGTTCAAAAAGTAAGATCCTCATGTATACAGTGGGTTAGCAACGGATGATTTCTTAGGATTTCTGGAGGAGTGTCACTGTATCCTCTGCACTATAGGTATATCATAATCGAATGGGGTTTCTTTCACTGCCTTCCAATTTCGAGGAGCCGCCTATGAGTTAGACAGTCCGGGTAAGGCAGCTTCACTGACTTGGACTTAGTTTTTCGATATTTTCCTGAGAGAGTTTGTCCCTCAGAGACTCGGGGATATATGGCGCACATCGTTTGAGGATTTAAGCTTCGTTCGGCGGCGCATGGTCCTGAAAAGCTTCATAATATGAGTATCGATTTGTGTGCATGGTTGAATTCAATTAATGGATGATTCAGAGTCAAATTGATAGAATGAATCTAATTTTGGAATTTTGGTATTTAAGTTATTTCTTCCGCAACTGTTGCTTACATTCTGCAATGTTAGGCATACCTAGTCGTAGAGTCTAGGTGCCGTTACGATGGTTCACGGAGGACGAACCAAGGTCGTGATAGTTTTCGATCTTCCATCATGTCTTTGAAATTCTAGCATCTTATGTATATAACTCCGTGTGATCCCATATACATGCTCTAGTTCAAATTACTGTTAGTTGTGGTCCTAAGAACTAAGTTTGTGGACTTCAAGTGGTATGATTAACTTAAGTACAATTTGTCATTTATGTGCTTAAGTTTGGCATTGTTGGGTAAGTTAGTTTTCCCCTTCAGACTTGGTTTGGGTCTGTGTTTGAGTCATGCAGCTGATACACTCTAATGTCCTAAGGTGTCTTTATACCTGGGTCTACTATTTTGTGTGAAGAATGAGATCACTGAAGACCTCGAAGTTTCCGAGTTATTCCTCTTTGTGTCTGCTCTGCTTATTGGGCCTATACTCATTTTAGCTTATAGTGTTCGAGCATGTATTTTTTATTTTTCATCTATAATAACTTGTAAATAAATAATTGGGGTGTTAGTGAAATTGGGGAATCGGTGTGCTTTACTCTTATATAAGGGGTAGATAACATGCTTATAGGTTCTACGTGCTTTATTTGCTATCTTCTTTAACTTACTCTACTTCTGCATGCTAGTAGAAATCATGTCTATAGGAATCGCACACACCTTACCTAATTTGTCTAATACTCGCACACTACCTCAAATAGTAATTTTCGACGCCCCCTTTTTTCCTCTCTAAAAGCGAGAAATCGGGTTTACGACATTTTTGTAAAAGACAACTCTATTCCCGTTTGGGAATTGGGTTTTGGAATTGAAGAGTCGCCACTTAATGATTATAGTGCATTAGGACACTTTAAGTAAGAATTTGAAATGAAGAACCCGAGTTTGGGTAAGGGCTAGAAATTATCTCGAGGGGAAGGTGTTAGGCACGACCATGTTACAATTTTGACATTAAAGCAAGCAAACATACAAGACAATTCCACATAAAGACTGCAAGTAGGTATGCATAAAGGTAACTAAACATGCTAAAATTCGAATAGGTGACTTCTTAATTATTGGCAAGAATATCTAAATGCAGAAAATGGGATCAAGTAACGAATACCAATTATCAAACAAGGAAGTGAATGAGCAAAAAAATTTAGAGGAAAGGGCAGTGCGAAAATCAGAAGGGGGAAATTTTAATGATTAAAACAAGAATGCAGAATTTTAAAGAACTGAGAATTGACAATCTAAAAATAATTACATAAAGGAAAGGGGGTCCTAGGTTCATAAAATACATGGATCATCTGCACAACACCGACGACCAATTGTACGCATAGTGTTATCGTGTGATCATCATCTCCATAGCTACCCTATCCCACCCCGTTAAGGTATATAAAGCGCGAAATAGTATCGTTACTTATTGCATGCTATTACCCATCCCAATCCTATCAGTCCCGGAAGCGATTGGACTACTAGTCCTAAAAGGAGAGGGGTTTGAGGTCTTTTAGGAGTTTTCAAAGGACAACATACTAAGGCGTCAATCAAAACACATAATGCAAATAAAGGGGGAAGCAATAAGCAAGTAGGGCTCAAATAAGCCTCCTTAAATCAGATAAAAGCCATAGAGTTTAGCATGTCTTACACATACTGGCTTGGTATTAATAAAATAAAGCGACGAACGGACTGGTTCAACACATATTTTTGGAAGGAAAGTCTACATTAGTCTCGCTCGAATGCAGTTGTCTAAAACCGATCTGATTGATTAATTAAACCTTTTGTCTAAGTGTTGGATAGAATTACTGATTTAAAATATAAAACTGATTATAAAGCAAAGCTACAGAGTAAAAGGAGTGAAGGGAGTTTCAGAAAAGAAGTGCACTATTTTGAAAAGGTTTAACAGAAAAGAAATGAACTTCAGAAGACATGCATGTTAATTGGGGAAAGGAATTACATGAGTTTCAAAAAAATGCAGATTTGTCTAGAAAAAATCCGTTACTTCAGTAAATACTAATTTTCGAAAGTGAATGATATTTTGAATGAGTGAAAACGGCTTAGGTTCGAAGTTCCTAGAGGCATGCTCTCTATGCGTTAACTGATTTACTCATTTTAAAAGGGAGTACTGTAGACATGGTATTCATATGCAACTTTTTTGTTAGGCCCAGTTGTTTTCCTAATGACATTATTGTATGCAGAAGTGCAAATCCCTATAGGCATGGTATCTAATTGCTTAGTTGTTAAACCTAATTGTTTGCCTAATGGCATTATTATATGCGGAAATGCAAATCCCTATAGGCATGGTATCTAAATGCTTCATTGCAGAAATCAAGTATCGAATCCTATAGACATATTTTCTACGCGTGAAGTTGTACAAATGATAAATAAATCCCTATAGGAATGTTTTCTACCCTTAGTGCACAAAAATAAACCCCCTCCCTTTTTTACTAAATCCCCTGAGTTTATACAAATTATTACAGCCCAAAAGAAAAAAAAATTGAAATTAAAAATACATCAGGAATCATCAGCTACATCCGAACAGCCTAATTCAGACTTAGTGTCTAATAATATGAGATTGAGCCACTTCCGAGATCCAAATTTCCAAGTCTTCTCTCATCTATGGTGTTTCAGAGATCCAAGGGATTTCAGGAACCCCAGGCAGTGCTTACTCCCAAGATGCTAATCAAAACAATTATAGTGCAGTGTGGAAGGACCAACTCTCAGGTGTCCAAGTTCAAAGGGAGCTCAGGGGTCCCAAGGCAAGGCTCACAAGAGAGGGGCAGAACTTAAGTTCTAAGAATGAGTGCAAGTGCAATAAAGGGGGGTAGGGAATACCCAGACAAGCTGATGGTCATGCCCAGCCACAAGGTAGACTGGCACACCCCTGACCAAACCTGTTGGCCAAACATTAAAGAGTAAAGACCTATTGAAGGTCAGGCTATGGCCTGGGCAGTAATTGGAGCACTGCCAGGCTGAAGCTTTAACTCAACACACATAGTAAGGGAATAGGGATGGGAAATTGAAAAAGCTTAGGGCCTAGAAGGGTCCAGTTCATATCCATGGACAATAACTTCAAATATATTTCCATGTTTTTGAACCATAACTTAAAGCACATAAAGGGGTGTAGGGATGGGATTCATTACAAGAAGTTAGCAAGACATAAGCACATTGTACAAAGATTAGATGCTTCGGACATGAAAGTAAACATGGACATAAGAACTGGTAAATAAACACACATTGGAGTTGAGACTAGAAATAAACTAGGACATACCAGTTTCAGAAAGCAAAGAGAGAGCAGGAATCTTGTAACATGCCACAGTACAAATAGCAAAAGTAACTTATGCGTGTGAGTGTGATTTCAAGAAAAAAACTAGAGCATATGTCGTGTGTAAAGTGCAGAAAGGCAACCCATTTTATAGTGTACAAGAACAAGCAAGAAAGTTAAGAAGACCTTTTAAAATTCAGTCTCAAATATTCTCCCTTAAGTCAGGGGATTCAATTTCAAACGGAAGAATGTAAATAAGGAAAGGAAATTTGAGTAAAATCTATCATAGTAGCATAAGAAAGAGAAAATACATGAAGTTTATTTAAGGAAAGAACTCAACGGTACTTGGTTTGAAAAGAAAAGGAAAAGGAAATCAATCAGACAACTAATAAAATCAAGGTAAATAGGTTTGATTCGAACGAACCCAGTCAGTAATAGGTAGAGGAGGGCTCAAACAGGGAAAAAATTAGTAGCAATCAGTCGAGACCCTATCAAAGGAGTCTAAAATCAATCAAGTAATTGTCAACACCCTTTTGAAAGAGGAGTTTTTCATATATATAAAGCAAAAAATCAAATAGAAATTCTAACATTGCAAGGTATAGGCTCATAAAACAAAAGAATACGAGTTCAGACATAGATTCGTAATGCGTCTGAAGGTACAAGGTCCCAAAGTGAAACCCTAATCCAGTTTATCAAAGAAAACCCCCAAATTCTAGGGTTTCAAATTGAATCAAACACAGAAACGAGAAGTCAAGTGAATAGACTCAAGGAGTCTCATGAGAAACAAACACACCATGATAGCAGGTTTGAAACAATCAGAGAAGGGAAATCGATTTGAGAGCATAAAAGGACACATTTTGGAAACTCAAAACTTAAACAAGTCTAGAATAGACGAAACATGCTTAACATAAACATAGTTCAGAAAAACAAAAGTCAAGAAATTCAGTTGTAACACACATGGTAGAAGAGTGAGGAAAATTTAATGCAAATTAATCATGTGAGCACACATATAAAAGAAAAGAAGGATAATACATGCATAATAGAGAAGGAAAACATGCGAGATAATACAGACAAACATCTAAAATAAAAGAACAACAAAAATCAAAAGATTTTCAGAAACCCTAATGTAAAATCAAATGATTTTTGAAAGAAATATTTGGGAAAAACACTTCAAAAGGACCATAGAACACCGATATGGCATAGATCTAAGAAAACAAATAGAGAAGAACCTCGAACGACTTAGGGTTTCTGAGAAACCCTAGAAACGAGAAAATCTTGGAAGAATAAGTCAGATCCTGAGTCGAAAAGGTCAGGAATCAAGCCTCTAGAGCTTGAATACGCCGGAGCATGGCCGGAGAGGCCATAGAACTACGGAGCTGAGAAGGTCTGAAGAGAGAACCATCGAAATCAGCCTTCAAAACCTCGAACACCCAAGGTCTAATGGTGGAGGGGGGTGTGTACAGGTTGTCCAGGTCCTGAGAAGCCATGAATTCCGGTGAGAATCGAAGGGATTAGGGTTAGTTTGGGTGGCGGCGGCTAGGGTTTGCAGAGAGAATGGGAAAGGAAGGGGATTCAAGGGCGGCTATCAGATGAGAATGAAGGGATTAGGGTGTAGATGGTAGGTTAAAAAAGGTAAGGAATGATCTTGGCCCTTGATCAAAATGATCAACGGCCTGGATTGAAAGAAAGGTCGGGTGAGTTTTTTAATTGGGGGCCGGGTTAAACAAAACTGGGCTGGTGTAATTGGGGTAGAATTGGGTCAAAATTGAAAGGAGAAAGGGCTATAATACAAATAAAAATGGGCTAAGTGTTAAATAGCCAATTTTTCCCTTTTTATTTTATAAAATAGTAATAATTATTTTAAGAGTAAATTAAAAACACTAAGCAAACGAATACTATATAAGTATTAATTAAAAAATGCTGAAAATAATTTTGTAATTATAAAATGCTGCTAATCGCAAGATAGGCTATAATTGCCATTACATGCAATTTAGAGTTAAAAATACCAAATAAATTTGTAAAAATATGCAAAAATCACCTTAATTACATTTTAATGTAAATATGAGAATAAAATAAGCTATTCTCCTAAAATGATAATTTTGGAAAATAATTACTGGATTTTGTTGTATTAAAATAAGCAATCCATTGGTTTAAAAATTAAAAGAAATGCCAAAACTTTTGGGTGTGCTTATATATGCACATATATGCTATTTTGGAAATATTTTAGGTATAAAAACTTAGGGGAAAAATTGGGTATCAACTGCTGCCCCTCTTTACCCGGGAAGGATGAAAGAGTTGTCGGGTAAAGATATGATGGCCAATTTTGACCGGAAGCAGTGATTTGAAACGAATTTGACCGGGCTTCGGTTTCTGAGCTGTCTACATATCCCTGGTTTTACAGGAATCAAGCCGTATGTAGTTCAAGAACCTTTGATGGAACATGCCGATGGAGATTCGAAAGAGACGGAAACGATGTTTAGAGGGCAAGAGGTATTTCGAAGCTTGATCGGCTGCAGAAACTGGAGTGGGATCGCTCCTGCTGAGGCGGCCATTGCTGGCCGGTGTACCTGCAAGTGAGAAATACGGGCGTATATCGTGCATAAACTTAAACGTAATGCAAGTTCTCGTTGGACCATGAATGCTGTCTTTAGACGGTTAGGATGACGTCCTCGGACCATGATGTCCTGGGCCATGAAGCGCAAAATTAAAGGATTTGCAGGCTATGAAATGATATTCTCGGGCTATGATAATGATGCCTCCGAACCATGATGCCTTTGAATAATGATGTGCAGGATATAAAGTGGGTCC
>MU769129.1:6176-16367 GCA_026770625.1 Nicotiana glauca
ATCTGTTCAGCCCTAGCCTCCAAAGTCTGCTGATTTTGCTCCTGGAGTTGTTGTAGATCCATTTCTAATTGTGCTAAAACTGTATAGCAATGTTCCCTTTCAACACTGAACTCCTTTGCTTGTTTGCTCATTTTGATTTCTGGGATATTGACTTTTTTTCTTAATCTGGCGACCTCATTATCATGCTCTTCTCTTAGCTGTTGAACCATGCAGGCTCGTTCCTCTGCATTTTTAGCCAACTGTCTTCGAACCCCAGCTAGTTCTTTTTCTGCTTTGTTAAGGTCGAAACTGTAGTCATTCACTTTTTGCCGCAAATTGTCTATCATCTTTGCATCTCGGGCATTTCTAACAGGGGTTTCAACTGCTATCTTTATTTTCTGAATTTGAGCTCGTAATGCCTCATTCTTTTTAGCCAATTTCTTTTTCTCACCCTCATCAACTGCTTCTTGCACACTGTTTTCAAATTTGAGATCTTGGACCCGTTTTTCCAACATGCTGATCTTTCCCTGTACTCATTTTCTTTGATTAACCAAGCCCACTACTCTTGTGATGATTCAGCAAACTCCTGGAGGTGAGGCCTTTTGGTAGGCCTTCCGAATGCAATATCCCTTCTATACCAAGCCTGATAGTCAGGTGATACCTCTCCTTTAGCTCAATCCCGTACAAGTATTTGCCGCCAAATATTGACATTCGCTCCAGATCTGGCGGACCAGCGCTTTAGGAAACTGGCCATCGGGGCCAATCTAGACCACTTGCAAACTAAGATCATCATCCTTAGGTACTATCTGGCATCTCCCAAGTTGTCTCAACACACGATAAGGGGCGTAAGGCTGAATGCTTTTAAGCCCCATCAGAAGGAAATGTGGCCGAGCTGCCGGCATATATACGATTTCATCAACGGGTAACCATCCAAACGTCCACTCAATTTGGNAAGAACACGAAAAATGTCAGCCAATATCATCGGTGCAAGAGTACTCTTAGCTTGGGTAATTAATGTGCTGACAACCCCAGCTATCTTTATGTCAATGTTCCCGTCCTTTCTTGGAAATACCAAGAGCCCCAGAAAAACCACCATAAAAGCAAAACGTCGATGCTCTTCCCATTTTTGATGATTTCCTTTGTTACATATCTTGCTTTCTGGGTTGTTGAACCCCCCGATGTGACCATATCGGTGATATATGAAGTTTAAAGTACAGAAGCCATTTGACAAATCTGTGTTATGAACAATTCTGATTATCTTCAAAGAGTCTAGAAATCTGTGCACAGCTACAACTCTCGGTGCAAACAAATACTTATGCCTTAAAGGGACCTCATCTTTCCCAATATAGCTGGCTATTTCCTCTAATGTCGGGGTAAGCTCGAAGTCCGAAAAGTGGAACACGTTATGCNAGATCATCCTGCACATTTATTAAGGTGATTTAATCATTTATTTATGACCTAAAAGAAAAAAATACCATATATATTTTCTTTAAATTTTAATTTCCACAAGTAAAAACCCAACTTTGCCGATACGGCCTTTCAGCACTTCCAAGCGAAAATTTTAAGGTTGTGCCCGCTAACCGTTGGGAAATGACTCAAAGTGGCTGTTTTTTGCATAAACAGCCTTCCGGCGCCCTTTCGGGACATTCGACTATTTTGACAAAACGGTATCATTTGATTTATTTATGACAAAAATAAAATGGACATTTTTTTGGCTATTTTTTTACAAAAGGTGTGGTTGGACCCGTCAAGGGTTGCCTACGTATCTCACACTTTGTGAAAATCAAACCAGCGTAGTTCGGACAAATTAACAAACTATTTTAAAACAGACCATTTCTTTCATTTCTATTCTTTTTTATTTTGTTTTTTTTTTTTTGGCAAAAATCAAATAACAAAACTATTTCAAAGAAAAATTTTTCATTTTCATTTTTATTGGCAAAACAAACTAATTTTTTTAATTTTTTGAAAACAAGACAAAATAACGACTTTTTATTATTTATTTTTAACAACCCAAAATAAAAACTCTTTTATATTTTCTTTTTGCCTTAGTAAAACGAATTATTAAAAACCAAAACCTTTCCATTTTTCAACCTTTTTTTTTACGAAATTTTGATAGAGTTTCGATAGTATTTGGGCATCGATTTTTCCTAAAACTAAACAATTACTACTATTTTTTCTCTTTTTCTCTTTTCCTCAATTTCACAAATTTTTTTTTTAAAACTGGTCAGCATGCAGGCCCGAGACAAATAAATGCAACACGTAAAATGTATCATGGTGCTCTTTTCATACTTGGTTACCTGTCCTAGACGGACCCAACCCCTGTGTTGAGTCTCCTAAGTCATATGCGATGCAAATAAACGTCCTTATTCTAAGTTCAAAACCTGGTTATATGTTCTAGACTGTGTACCCGAGCGGACAACTCGAGTCGAGGAGGGGGCTACGTACCGGGAACCAAAAGGCCATCCGGCTTAGTAACTTGTCCGACCTCTTTCTTATTTCAAGGTATTGACACTAACAGAATAGGGAGTCTCAACCAGTAAGCACATCCCTGGAGGTGAGAAGAGAAGAGTTTTCAGCACAGTTTATATACAATTCAGATAATATCAAAGCGGTAAACTTTTAGCACATTAAGCATAAACATGTAGGAAAATCAGATATAAACAAATACAACAATTATTCCGAGCTCGAATTCTTAAACCCGGAACCAAAGTTCGGGGTCTGTGTCCCCAGTAGAGTCGCCAGAGCTGTCACACCTCCTTTTTACATTAAATACACCCCGTGAAGGGCGTAAAGGAGTTTTTCCAATTAAAGGACAATCGGAACGGGATGTTATTATTTTTTATTCAGAGTCGCCACTTGAGAGATTAATGGTGTCCCAAGTCACCGGTTGAATCCCGAACCGAGGAAAATATGACTCTATTAACATTCCGCGAACCAGAAATTCGGATAAGGAATTCTGTTAACCCGGGAGAAGGTGTTAGGCATTCCCGGATTCCGTGATTCTAGCACGGTCGCTCAACTGTTGTATTTAATTTTTATCTGATTTCAATACATGTTCTATTTTTATGTGCCTTTTGTTATTAACCTACTTTTATTATATTTATTATTTATTTTTACAAGAATTACAACGTCGTGAAAATGTATCTCGAACCACGCCGCACCAGTGCGCCAGTGGCTTTTGACACATTTTGACTTCGTTGAGATTTGGATTTGGGTCACATAAATGTTCACCCATATTTAGGAAGGTAATATTATTAACATACGCGCCTAAAGCGACTACGCGTTTATTACCTTTGGGGAAGATCGTGAAATTCACTAAACGGTCCTCCCAATTTCTAAATATTTTTATATAGCAATTGTTGAGGGCCCCGCCTTTGTATTTATTTGGGCGAGGCTCGTCTCTTTTATTTTTAAAAGTCCAAACTAAAGTATACTAAGTTTTCTATTTCGCTTTGTCTCTAAAGGTTAATTAACCCATGAATATGAATTCAAGTCTCAAATTTAAGTCCGGATTCAAACAAAAAGGATAAAACCTTTTAGCTTGAACCCACTACCTAATTTCAAAACTTGATTTCATATTTATGAATTTAATTTTCCTATATTCTTAATATATATTGAGTTGAGTTACATCAAACTAAACCAAAAGAAAAGGAATTTTCTCCTATCTGAACCCAAATGGCAGACTTGCTTTCAAATGGACTTTGATGCGGCCCAATCACCTAGGCCCAATGCTAATGAAACACAAGTCCAGCAATGATAATATAACAGTCCAGGACTGCATCTCGGCAGGAACAAAGCGATAAAATGGCCTTTAAGCCCATGATGAATTCAAATTGGATCTGATAGTGATATAATATTTCAATTATGGTTACAAGGTTTAAACTAACTTTTACTGAAATTCCATATGTACTAAATTGTTATTAATCTAGAGTCAATCTATGATAAGGAGCTATTATATGTGCTGGTTTTCAAATTATTATCCTGAATCTACAAGTGATGTGTGCAAATTAACATAATAATCTGGAATCAATATGATCACCAAAAATTGACTGACTAATGATTATCAAAATTCAAAATCTAGAATCAATATGATCTTAATACCGAGTTAACAATTAGACTAACTAACACTAGGAATGTCAAAGCTAATGATTGCCCATAGGTTTCGACAGTCCAATTATACAATCACTATTACAGTGAATTCTAGGTATTACTAATACATTCTTACAAATCAAATACCATTGTAATCCAAACATATTAGTAAAACAGTCCGAAAATATACAGTCCAATACAAACTCAACTAATCCTATTGGATACAAATTATCATATTTAAGTTCTATATCTACATAGATCTAATCAGATTAAGACACATATACTGCTAGTGAATTTTTGAGAACAACAATTGAACTTTTATTTCATTGCTCAAGCTCGAAGATATATCAATGTGAGTGTAAATGTGTACCTGGAAAATAATAGAAAGGACAGTGAGATTCAAAATCAATTTGCACAGCAACAACAATTCAACAGTCAGCTATTAGTCCAAAACAGCTCCCAAAATAACCCAGGAATATTCAGAAAAAAACAAAACCAGCAGATAAGCAGGCAGATTCGATTCGAACTCAACTTCAACCTTGGATCTGAGCTAGAAAACTTTCTGAAATTTCCAGCAATCACTACTCAAAACCAAATTCTAACTAAATGATCAATGAAATAGTGATGTTTCAGGGATTTTCTGCTAATTTCTAATGTTTTTGAGTTTTTTTTAAGCTTTAAATTTTCGAATTTGTATCTATGAAGGCGGAATTTGCTTTGAGGAAACTTTCAGATTTTTCGAAAACTTCTTAAACAAGGCATATCAATGCCTATTTATAGATGTAAAGTTGGAGGGAAATTCAGATTTCAGTAATTGTATTTTAGTCCCTCTTTTATTTTAATTCTATCCTTATTTTTTAACATGTAATTCAATTGGCTACACTTATTTATTAAGAATTATGCTAACACCCCAATCTAGAACATTCTAATATAGTCTAATTCCTTATTTACCCTCACTTCAATTCAGAATCTACCCAATTACCCTTTTTCTATACCCAAAATACCCCTAGAGTTATGTTATAACTACCATTAGACCTTTTCCTTTACCCAAAATACCCCTCCTTTCTTTTATCAATTACTGTTAACCCTTACCCCCTTAACTGCCAGATTTAACTATCTAATTCTATAAACCTAATTATCGAAATTAATCAGAAATCATACAAAACTAATTAACTACTAATTGCAGCTATAACCAATCCTTAGTTATCAATCAAACATTAACAAACAAAAGCAATAAAAATCTAATTAACTCTGATTTATCCTTGAATTGTTATCAAATTTATTTATCTAACAAATATTAATCAGAATTTAAACTCAGAAATTAGAGACCTAACAATATTAAATTTTTAAACCTAAACTACTATATTATTTTATTTTTTTAAAAACAGGAATTAAGTAACCCTAATAACAAAACATAAATCAATTTAAAAATCATAAACACAAACACATGCAAAAGAAAAACAGAAAATAAAGAAAAGGACAAGAACTTAGCTTTTTTAGCCATTTGATCATCTACTTAGCACCAAGATTTTTTAAGAAAGAAAAGAGAACCTCGCAGCATCTTTTTGAAAGATTTTTGACTCGCCGGGAAATTTTTCAAACTCATATTCGAGCCGCTCCAGTTGGGTTTGAGACTCAAGACTCTAAGGATCGTATAGAGGAAGGCAAGAAGGTGCTATGGTGTTATTTTGGGTTATTTTGGGTTAATTTAGGTGAAGTTACGTTCGCCGGCGGTAGGGTTCCAGCGAAATAAAATGGGTTATTCGAGAGGCTATGGTGATATTTGAAGGAAAACGGATATAGGGGTGGGAAGAAGAGTTCACGGCGGTTCTCTGGTGTGAATTTGAGGGATGTTGGTGGTGGTGACGTTTCCCGCCGGTAGGGTTCCGGCGGGGTTGACAGTGAAATAGGGGCGGCTAGGGTTTGGGTGAGACGAAGAGGATAAAAATATTTTAGATTTTTCTGAAATATGATATCTTTATTTAATTTACACATTAGTAAGTGGCCCTTGGATTAAATGGTTTTGGACGGCTCAGATTAACTAGTGTCTATACGGTATCGTTTTTGTTTATTATGAGATCAAGCCATGGCCGTTGGATTTGAGGTGATCAAGGGCTGAGATTAAATGACGCTAAACGGCGTCGTTTTGTTGTATATTGATGGGCAGATTGGGTAGGGCATTTGGGCTTGGGCGGGTGGTTTATTTGGTTTGGGCTATAGTTTAGCCCAATCAGTCCATTTCTTTTCTTTTGTATTTTACTTTTCTCATTTTGTATTTTTTGTATTTATTTTATTTATTTGTATTTTTCAACTTATATATTTTTTATATCAAATTTATTTTCTGATTTTATAAAATTGAAAAATTAAACTAACAACTAAACTAATTAGACCCTAAAACCATTTAATCACTAATTTGTAGCAATTTTCAATTAAAACAATAAAATGCTATTTTTTTATTTTCCTTAAATTTTTCCGAAATGAATTAATACTAAAATTGTGAAATTAAAAATTCTAATGCGTATGCACATTTTTTTTTGTATTTTTAATATGAATTATTATGCAACTAATTAACACAAAAAATGCAACAAATATCATCAAAAATTGTAAAATCAAGAAAAATCATTTTATTTGGATTTTTAGGAATAATCTGCTTAGGGCAAAAATCACGTGCTCACACTGACTACTTCTCGAAGTGGGCTGTTCTCTTAAGGAAGCAAAGAAGGAAAATGTGGCGAACTTCATCCGAGTCAATATTATCTATCGCTTTGGCATTCCTCGATATATATTGACAGACAATGGTAAGCCATTTGATAACAAGTTGATGAATAAAATATGTGATCTTTTTGGCTTCAAGCAACGCAATTCCTCCATGTATTATGCTGCTGCCAATGGACTTGCTGAAGCAATTTAACAAAATACTCTGCAACTTGTTGAAGAAGGTTGTCTCTAAGTCTAAGAGAGATTGGCATGAAAGGATGGAAGAAGCTTTTTGGGCATATAGGACTACATATCGCACACCAACGCAAGCGACCCCTTATTCGCTTGTATGGAGTTTAAGCAGTCCTTCCACTTGAGCGTCAAATCTCATTGTTGCGGCTTGCCATTCAAGAAGGACTCACCGATGAAGAAAATGCTCGGTTATGCCTTGAAGAATTGGAAGCTCTTGATGAAAAGAGGCTAGAATCTCAACAAAGCCTTGAATGTTATCAAGCTCGCCTGTCTCGATCTTTTAACAAAAGGGTACGTCTTAGATCTTTCCAAGTGGGTGACCAAGTTCTTGTGGTCAAAAGGCCTATTATTACCTCTCGTCGATCTAGGGGCAAATTCTTTGCTAAGTGGGATGGACCATATATCGTACAAGAGGTATACTCAAGTGGCGCTTACAAGATAGTTGACTCGGAAGGTTTGCGGATTGGCCCCATCAACGGGAAATTCATGAAGAGATACTATCCTTGAAGAAAACAAATATTCTCCTTGACGCACGAGCATAAACTGCATGTTGCTCCTGGTCCGCAAGAGTATAAACTGTGCACGGTCCAAAAAAAAAGTCTGCTAGGTTGAAAACCTCGAAAGATGCGGCTTAGGCAAAAGTTAGGACATCAAACAAAAAAAAAGTCTGCTAGGTTGAAAACCTCGAAAGAGCCGGCTTATACAAAAGTTAGGACATCAAAAAAAAGGTCCGCTAGGTTGAAAACCTCGAAAGAGGCGGCCTAGGCAAAAGTAAGCAAAAAAACAAAAAAAAACTCACCCATTTCGAACTACGGAATGACTTGATCCTCTTCACCGAGGTACGCAGGCAGCTTAGAGTTTCATTCTAAGTTCAGTCATATGAGTTCAAAAAATACATATTACCCAAGGCATTATTCAAATGGGGTATGATGGAATATATTCACTTGATTGACACTTGAAAATTAGGTGTACATGTATTCTTTCGTTGAACTCTCTATCTTATCTTGATGGCTCAACGGGGGCAGGTCCTCCATATCAAATTGAGGTCTTTGATGGAATGATGGTAGCTTCTTTAATAAGAGGCTAAGTGTTCAAGTTAAAGACTCCAATTTAGATCAAGTTGATTTTTCAGGTTTGTTACATCATCAATTTGAAGTGTTCAAACCGGCTAGCTCTTTAAATTAAGGTCTGCAAGCATGTCCAGGCTTCAAATCCATAAAGCATTAAAAAGGAGGGGTCAATAACAAAGGGGAACATTAATGAGAACATACAATATAAAGTGAAGTGAAAGAAGTTTTATTGCTGATGAGAACATCTACTAAACAATCAAATGCAAGAAGAAAAGGAAAAGGAACAAATAAAGCAGTGCTTATAGCCTAATCTAAGCATAACTTGTAGCTGGCCAAATCTTTGAGCATAGCTTCCAATTATTTCTTCTTCTTCTCCAAATCGGCCAAGTCATCAGTAGTAAACAAGGCAGTGCAGCATGCATCATACTCCTTTCTAGCAGTTGAGGCTCATAACTTGGCTTCTTCAACTTCTTTCTCAGCAACTTCTAAAAGGGCTTCTAAGTTCTTATCTTTTTCACGGAGCTTCTCTATCTTCTCTTTCACTGTAACTAGGGACTAGCGGATAGATGACACTTCTCTAACCTTCTCTTCTTCTTCAATCATGGCATGTAAGGTGTACCTTAACATCTGATATTGCGTTCTCTTCAACCTTCTCAGATAAATCCGACCGTGTCTTGTTATATGAAGCAGCAAGCTCAAAAAGGGACCTTAATAGGTTTCTAAAAGGGGAAATATCCACATCATCCCCACCCATTGCCTCAAAGATCACTTTACTATTTTCTTCAAGATCAGAGACATTGTGTACAGTGCTGCCATTCAGCTTACGCTGAATCGAAGTCCAAAGCTTCAAGATAAACTCCTTTCGAATATCCAAGACAACCTTCTTTCCATCAAAAACTGAAGTTGCAATTGTTGGTCGTTCATGCAAATCAGAGCCCAACTTTGCCCTAATTTCATCATGAGAAATAGAAGTTGCCTCTTGATCTGCCTTGGCTGTGGAAGATGATTTCTGTGGGTTTGGCCCAGCTACAGACTCACCACTATCTTGTGGCCTTACTCATTGCAATGCTCCAATGTTATTAGCCTGAAAACAAAAATGTAAGAACACATTAGCAAAGTCATTGGGCCATGGAGAACAAATTAAAAAAAAGTTTATGTTTTCTTTTACCTTCTTGTTCTGAGCTGTTAGTGTTCTTGAAGGGCTATCAATGCTTTGGACCACTATAACCACTTCTAGGTTTGGCCTTTTCTTTTTCCAATATTGATCTCCTTTGCTGCTATCACTATCCTCTTGGGGAAGGTGCTTGTTAGAGGCATCAACGACTACACCAAATGGAATAAGACTTTTGACAACTGGAGTACGGATCTCTTCTCTTTGAACCTCTTTGTGTAGCATGGGTTCGTTGTCTGTACGCATGTCAACTACCTTAGACTGTAAAGCAGGAATCTTATCAATCACTAAGGAATCCTCGTTGCAGTCTTGAATGGTATCTGTGATTGGCTCAACAGTATTCATCAAAAACTATAAATGGTCTTCAAGAAGTCTTACATGCGCCCTTGTCCACCAAGATCTATAGTTAGACGATGTAAAATTCTTCATGTTGGTCCCAAAGGGAGGAAATACTGCTCTCGACTTAGACCTAGTCAGCACACAAATCCGCGCAAGTCTCAACCCTTCTTCTAATGAGGCCTCACGAAAATCTTGCTCTAAGCGACCAGGTGTGTCTTGATAGAAACCAAATTGGCGGCTAAATCGATGAGGGCTGTAAGGTTCAATAATAAAGTTGGCTCCATCCCTCAAAGGAAGATAATTCGAGCGAATACTCATAAAGAAATTTAACTCTGACTCATCTGCCTTACCATCGTCATAATAGTGGTACGGACCAGATCTACGGGGCATGGTCGAAGTCCAAATGATATTTTCTCCATTATGAATACGCCTCTTTGCTTCCTCTTTCCCAAAATATTTGACAGCACCTTCACGGGAACATGCGGCCATGAGAGGAACAACTGGACCCTTTGCACATGGAAAATGAGTCTTAAAATATTGGGCTAACCAACCATACACATAATGAGCAGGAAAGCAAGTTTGAGTAGGATCAAG
>MU769132.1:5662-16925 GCA_026770625.1 Nicotiana glauca
ACATAGGGCT
This sequence comes from Nicotiana glauca, assembly GCA_026770625.1. Lineage (NCBI taxonomy): Eukaryota > Viridiplantae > Streptophyta > Magnoliopsida > Solanales > Solanaceae > Nicotiana > Nicotiana glauca. Next base: position 5,673 of record MU769132.1, read on the forward strand.
TCCATTCCCTAGTTGCCTCTTGCCAACATTAGGGCTCCAATCCCTGAGTTGAACATTTTTAGACATAGGGCCTCCATTCCCTAGTAACATTTTTCAAACATTAGGGCTCCAATTGAGTTTTTTTCGACATACGACATCCATACCCTAGTCCCCCTTTACCAACATTAGCGCTCCAATCCCTGAGTTTAGCCTTTTTAAACATAGGGCCTCCATTTCCTAGTCGCCTTTTGCCAACGTTAGGGAACCAATCCCTGAGTTGAGCCTTTTTAGACATAGGGCCTCCATTCCTAGTCGCCTTTTACCAACATTAGGGCTCCAATCCTTGAGTTGTGCCTTTTTAGATATAGGGCGTCAATTCCCTAGTCGCCTTTTGCCAATATTAGGGCTCCAATCCCTGAGTTTTGCCTTTCAGACATAGGTCCTCCATTCCTTAGTTAACGTTTGCCAACAATAGGGCTTCAATCCCTTAGTTGTGCCTTTTAGAAATAGGTCCTCCATCCCCTAGTCGCCTTTTGCATATATTAGGGCATCAATCCTTAAGTTGCGCCTTTTAGACATAGGGCCTCCATTCCTTAGTCGCCTTTCGACAACATTAGGACTCCAATCACTAAGTTGATCCTTTTTAGACATAGGGCCTCCATTCCCTAGTCGCCTTTTGCAAACGTTAGGGCTCCAATCCCTGAGATAAGCCTTTTAAGACATAGGGCCTCCATTCCCTTGTCGCATTTTACCAATATTAGGGCTCCAATCCCTGAGTTGTGCCTTTTTAGACATAGGGCCTCCATTTCCTAGTTGCCTCTTGCCAACATTAGGGCTCCAATCCCTGAGTTGAACCTTTTTAGACATAGGGACTTTATTCCCTATTCGCCTTTTGCCAACGTCAAGGCTCCAATCCCTGAGTTGAGCCTTTTTAGACATAGGGCCTCCATTCCCTAGTTGACTTTTACCAATATTAGAACTCCAATCCCTGATTTGTTCCTTTTTAGACATAGGGCGTCAATTCCCTAGTCGCCTTTTGCAAACATTAGGCCTCCAATCCCCGAGTTCTGCCTTTTTAGACATAGGTCCTCCATTCCCTAGTCGCCTTTTGCCAACATTAAGGCTTCAATCTCTGAGTTGAGCCTTTTAGACATAGGACCTCCATTTTCTAGACGCCTTTTGCCAGCATTAGGGCTCCAATCACTGAGTTGTGCCTTTTTAGACATGGGACCTCCATTCCCTAGTCGCCTTTTGCCAATATTAGGGCTATAATCCCTGATTGTCCCTTTTTAGACATAGGGCCTCCATTCCCTAGTTGCCTTTTGCCAACATTAGGGCTCAAATTCCTGAATTGAACCTTTTTAGACATAGGGCCTCAATTCCCTAGTCCCATTTTGTAAACATTAGTGCTCCAATCCCTGAGTTGAGTTTTTTAGACATAGGGCATCCATTCCCTGAGTTGAGCCTTTTTAGACATAGGGCCTCTATTCCTTAGTCGCCTATTGCAAACAATAGGGCTCCAATCCCTGAGTTGAGTTTTTTAGAGATAGGGAGTCCATTCCCCAGTATACTTTTGTAAAAATTAGGGCTCCAATCCCCGAGTTGCGCCTTTTTAGACATAGGGAGTCCATTCCCTAGTCGACTTTTGCAAAAATTAGGGCTCCAAACCCCGAGTTGCGCCTTTTTAGACATAGATCCTCCATTCCCTAGTCGCCTTTTGCCAACATTAGGGCTTGAATCCCTGAGTTAAACCTTTTAAACATAGGGCCTCCATTCTCTAGTCGCCTTTTGCCAACATTAGGGCTTCAATCTCTGAGTTGTGCCTTTTAGACATAGGGCCTCCATTTCCTAGACACCTTTTGCCAATATTATGGCTCCAATCCCTGAGTTGTGCCTTTTTAAACATGGGGCCTCCATTCCCTAGTCGCCTTTTGCCAAAATTAGAGCTACAATCCCTGAGTTGTGCCTTTTTAGACATCGGGCCTCCATTTCCTAGTTTCCTCTTGCCAACATTAGGGCTCCAATCCCTGAGTTAAGCCTTTTTAGACATAGGGCCTCCATTCCTAGTCGCCTTTTACCAACATTAGGGCTCCAATCCCTGAGTTGTGCCTTTTTAGACATAGGGCGTCAATTCCCTAGTCGCCTTTTGCCAATATTAGGGCTCCAATGCATGAGTTTTTCCTTTTAGACATAGGTCCTCCATTCCTTAGTTAACATTTGCCAACAATAGGGCTCCAATCCCTGAGTTGTGCCTTTTAGATATAGGTCCTCCATCCCCTAGTCGCCTTTTGCAGATATTAGGGCATCAATCCTTAAGTTGCGCCTTTTAGACATAGGGCCTCCATTCCCTAGTCGCCTTTTGCCAACATTAGGACTCCAATCACTGAGTTGAGCCTTTTTATACATAGGACCTCCATTCCCTAGTCGCCTTTTTCAAACATTAGTACTCCAATCCCTGAGTTGAGCCTTTTTAGACATAGGTCCTCAATTCCTTAGTCGCCTTTTGCAAACATTATGGCTTCAATCCCTGATTTGAGCCTTTTAGACATAGGGCCTCCATTCCCTAGTCGCCTTTTTTCCAACAATAGTGCTTCAATCTCTGAGTTGAGCCTTTTAGACATAGGGCCTCTATTACTTAGACACCTTTTGCCAATATTAGGGCTCCAATCCCTGAGTTGTGCCTTTTTAGACATGGGGCCTCCATTCCCTAGTCGCCTTTTGCCAAAATTAGAGCTACAATCCCTGAGTTGTGCCTTTTTGGACATATGGCCTCCATTTCCTAGTTGCCTCTTGCCAACATTAGGGCTTCAATCCCTGAGTTGAACTTTTTTAGACATAGGGCCTCAATTCCCTAGTCGCATTTTGCAAACAATATTGCTCCAATCCCTTATTTGAGTGTTTTAGACATAGGGCATCCATTCCCTAGTCCCCTTTTCCCAATATTAGGGCTCCAATCCCTGAGTTGAGCCTTTTTAGACATTGGGCCTCCATTCCCTATACGCCTTTTGCCAACGTCACGGCTCCAATCCCTGAGTTGAGCCTTTTTAGACATAGGGCCTCCATTCCCTAGTTGCCTTTTACCAATATTAGGGCTCCAATCCCTGAGTTGTGCCTTTTTAGGCATGGGATGTCAATTCCCTAGTTGCCTTTTGCCAACATTAGGCCTCCAATCCTCGAGTTCTGCCTTTTTAGACATAGGTCCTCCATTCCCTAGTCGCCTTTTGCCAACATTAGGGCTTCAATCCCTGAGTTGAGCCTTTTATACATATGACCTCCATTTCCTAGATGCCTTTTGCCAACATTAGGTCTCTAATCCCTGAGTTGTGCCTTTTTAGACATGGGGCCTCCATTCCCTAGTCGCCTTTTGCCAATATTAGGGCTATAATACCAGATTGTGCCTTTTTAGACATAGGGCCTCCATTCCCTAGTTGCCTTTTGCCAACATTAGGGCTCAAATCCCTGAATTGAACCTTTTTAGACATAGGGCCTCAATTCCCTAGTCGCATTTTGCAAACATTAGTGCTCCAATCCCTAAGTTGAGTTTTTTAGACATAGGGCATTCATTCCCTGAGTTGAGCCTTTTTAGACATAGGGCCTCTATTCCCTAGTCGCCTATTGCAAACATTAGGGCTTCAATCCCTGAGTTGAGTTTTTTAGACATAGGGCGTCCATTCCCTATTATACTTTTGCAAACATTAGGGCTCCAATCCCTGAGTTGCGCCTTTTTAGACATAGGTCCTCCATTCCCTAGTCTCCTTTTGCCAACATTATGGCTTCAATCCCTGAGTTGAGCCTTTTAGACATAGGGCCTCCATTACCTAGTCGCCTTTTGCCAAGATTAGGGTTTCAATCGCTGAGTTGAGCCTTTTTGACATAGGACCTCCATTTCCTAGACGCATTTTGCCAATATTAGGGCTCCAATCCCTGACTTGTGCCTTTTTAGACATGGGGCCTCCATTCCCTAGTCGCCTTTTGCCAATATTAGGGCTACAATCCCTGATTGTGCCTTTTTAGACATAGGGCCTCCATTCCCTAGTTGCCTCTTGCTAACATTAGGGCTCTAATCCCTGATTTGAACCTTTTTAGTCATAGGGCCTCAATTCCCTAGTCGCATTTTGCAAACATTAGTGCTCCAATACCTGAGTTGAGTTTTTTAGACATAAGGCCTCTATTCCCTAGTCGCATTTTGCAAACATTAGGGCTCCAATCCCTGAGTTGAGTTTTTTATACATAGGGCCTCCATTCCCTTGTATCCTTTTGCCAACATTAGGGCTCCAATCCCTGTGTTGCGCCTTTTTAAACATAGGTCCTCCATTCTCTAGTAGCCTTTTGCCAATATTAGGGCTATAATCCCTGAGTTGTGCCCTTTTAGACATAGGGCCTCCATTCCCTAGTTGGCTCTTGCCAACATTAGGGCTCCAATCCCTGAGTTGAACATTTTTAGACATAGGGCCTCTATTCCCTAGTCACATTTTGCAAACATTAGGGCTCCAATCCCTGAATTGAGTTTTTTAGACATAGGGCCTCCATTCCCTAGTCTCCTTTTGCCAACATTAGGGCTCCAATCCCCGAGTTGTGCCTTTTTAGACATGGGGCCAACATTAGGGCTCCAATCCCTTAGTTGAGCCTTTTTAGACATAGGGCTTCCATTCCCTAGTTGCCTCTTGCCAACATTAGGGCTCCAATCCCATGAGTTGAACATTTTTAGACGTAAGGCCTCCATTCCCTAGTCACATTTTCCAACATTAGTGCTCCAATTGAGTTTTTTAAACATAGGGCATCCATACCTTAGTCCCATTTTACCAACATTAGGGCTCCAATCTCTGAGTTTAGCCTTTTTAGACATAGGGCCTCCATTTCCTAGTCGCCTTTTCCCGACGTTAGGGCACCAGTCCCTGATTTGAGCCTTTTTAGACATAGGGTCTCCATTCCTAGTCGCCTTTTACCAACATTAGGGCTCCAATCCTAGAGTTGTGCCTTTTTAGACATAGGGCGTCAATTCCCTAGTCGCCTTTAGCCAATATTAGGGCTCCAATCCCTGAGTTGTGTCTTTTAGACATAGATCCTCCATTCCTTAGTTAACTTTTGCCAACATTAGGGCTCCAATCCCTGGGTTGTGCCTTTTAGATATAGGGCCTCCATCCCCTAGTTGCCTTTTGCAGATATTAGGGCATCAATCCTTAAGTTGCGCATTTTAGACATGGGGCCTCCATTCTCTAGTCGCCTTTTGCCAAGATTAGGATTTCAATCACTGAGTTGAGATTTTTTTGACATAGGGTCTCCATTCCCTAGTCGACTTTTTCCAACATTAGTACTCCAAACCATGAGTTGAGCCTTTTTAGACATAGGTCCTCCATTCCTTAGTCGCCTTTTGCCAATATTATGGCTTCAATCCCTGAGTTGAGCCTTTTAGACATAGGGCCTCCATTCCCTAGTCGCGTTTTTCCAACATTAGGGTTTCAATCTCTGAGTTGAGCCTTATAGACACAGGGAATCCATTTCCTAGACACATTTTGCCAATATTAGGGCTCCAATCCCTGAGTTGTGCCTTTTTAGACATGGGGCCTCCATTACCTAGTCGCCTTTTGCCAAAATTAGAGCTACATTCCCTGAGTTGTGCCTTTTTAGACATAGGGCCTCCATTTCCTAGTTGCCTCTTGCCAATATTAGGGCTCCAATCCCTGAGTTGAACCTTTTTAGACATAGGGCCTCCATTCCCTAGTCGTATTTTTCATACATTAGGGCTCCAATCCCTGAGTTGAGTTCTTTAGACATAGGGCATCCATTGCCTAGTCCCCTTTTGCCAACATTAAGGCTCCAATCCCTGAGTTGAGCCTTTTTAGACATTGGGCCTCCATTCCCTAGTCGCCCATTCCCAACGTTAGGGCTACAATCCTTGAGTTGAGCCTTTTTAGACATAGGGCCTCCATTTCCTAGTCGCCTTTTACCAATATTAGGGCTCCAATCCCCGAGTTGTGCATTTTTAGACATAGGGTATCAATTCCCTAGTCTCCTTTTGCCAACATTAGGCCTCCAATCTCCAAGTTGCGGCTTTTTAGACATAGGTCCTTCATTCCCTAGTCGCCTTTTGCCAACATTTGGGCTTCAATCTCTGAGTTGAGCCTTTTAGACATAGGACCCCCATTTCCTAGATGCCTTTTGCCAACATTAGGGCTCCAATCCCTGAGTTGTGCCTTTTAAGACATGGGGCCTCCGTTCCCTAGCCGCCTTTTGCCAATATTAGGGCTACAATCCCTGATTTGAGCCTTTTTAGACATAGGGCCTCCATTCCTAATCGCCTTTTACCAACATTAGGGCTCCAATCCTAGAGTTGTGCCTTTTTAGACATAGGGCGTCAATTCCCTAGTCGCCTTTAGCCAATATTAGGGCTCCAATCCCTGAGTTGTGCCTTTTAGACATAGATCCTCCATTCCTTAGTTAACTTTTGTGAACATTAGGACTCCAATCCCTGAGTTGTGCCTTTTAGATATAGGGCCTCCATCCCCTAGTTGGCTTTTGCAGATATTAGGGCATCAATCCTTAAGTTGCGCATTTTAGACATAGGGCCTCCATTCCCTAGTCGCCTTTTGCCAAGATTAGGATTTCAATCACTGAGTTGAGCCTTTTTAGACATAGGGGCTCCATTCCCTAGTCGCCTTTTTCCAACATTAGTACTCCAAACCCTGAGTTGAGCCTTTTTAGACATAGGTCCTCCATTCCTTAGCCGCCTTTTGCCGACATTATGGCTTCAATCCTTAAGTTGAGCCTTTTAGACATAGGGCCTCAATTCCCTAGTCGTGTTTTGCCAACATTAGGGCTTCAATCTCTGAGTTGAGCCTTTTAGACATAGGGACTCCATTTCCTAGACACCTTTTGCCAATATTAGGGCTCCAATCCCTGAGTTGTGCCTTTTTAGACATGGGGCCTCCATTCCCTAGTCGACTTTTGCCAAAATTAGAGCTACATTCCCTGAGTTGTGCCTTTTTAGACATAGGGCCTCCATTTCCTAGTAGCCTCTTGCCAACATTAGGGCTCCAATCCCTGAGTTGAACCTTTTTAGACATCGGGCCTCCATTCCCTAGTCGCATTTTTCATACATTAGGGCTCCAATCCTGAGTTGAGTTCTTTAGACATGGGGCATCCATTGCCTAGTCCCCTTTGCCAACATTAAGGCTCCAATCCCTCAGTTGAGCCTTTTTAGATATTGGGCCTCCATTTCCTAGTCGTCCATTGCCAACGTTAGGGCTACAATCCTTGAGTTGAGCCTTTTTAGACATAGGGCCTCCATTTCCTAGTCACGTTTTACCAATATTAGGGCTCCAATCCCTGAGTTGTGCATTTTTAGACGTAGGGTATCAATTCCCTAGTCTCCTTTTTCCAATATTAGGCCTCCAATCTCCAAGTTGCGGCTTTTTAGACATAGGTCCTTCATTCCCTAGTCGCCTTTTGCCAATATTAGGGCTACAATCCCTGATTGTGCCTTTTTAGACATAGGGCCTCCATTCCCTAGTTGCCTCTTGCCAACATTAGGGCTCCAATCCATGAGTTGAACCTTTTTAGACATAGGGCCTCAATTCCCTAGTCGCATTTTGCAAACATTAGTGCTCCAATACCTGAGTTGAGATTTTTAGACATAAGGCTTCTATTCCTTAGTCGCATTTTGCAAACATTAGGGCTCCAATCCCTGAGTTGAGTTTTTTAGACATAGGGCCTCCATTCCCTTGTATCCTTTTGCCAACATTAGGGCTCCAATCCCTGAGTTGCGCCTTTTTAGACATAGGTCCTCCATTCCCTAGTCACCTTTTGCCAATATTAGGGCTACAATCCATGAGTTGTGCCTTTTTAGACATAGGGCCTCCATTCCCTAGTTGCCTCTTGCCAACATTAGGGCTCCAATCCATGATTTGAACCTTTTTTGACATAGGGCCTCTATTCCCTAGTCACATTTTGCAAACATTAGGGCTCCAATCCCCGAGTTGAGTTTTTTAGACATAGGGCCTCCATTCCCTAGTCTCCTTTTTCCAACATTAGGGCTCCAATCACCGAGTTGTGCCTTTTTAGACATGGGGCCTCCATTCCCTCGGTAACTTTTGCCAACATTAGGGCTCCAATCCCTTAGTTGAGCCTTTTTAGACATAGGGCTTCCATTCCCTGGTTGCCTCTTACCAACATTAGGGCTCCAATGCCTGAGTTGAACATTTTTAGACGTAGGGCCTCCATTCCCTAGTCACATTTTCCAACATTAGGGCTCCAATTGAGTTTTTTAGACATAGGGCATCCATACCCTAGTCCCCTTTTACCAACATTAGGGCTCCAATTGAGTTTTTTAGACATAGGGCCTCCATTCCTAGTCGCCTTTTACCAACATTAGGGCTCCAATCCTAGAGTTTTGCCTTTTTAGACATAGGGCGTCAATTCCCTAGTCGCCTTTAGCCAATATTAGGGCTCCAATCACTGAGTTGTGCCTTTTAGACATAGATCCTCCATTCCTTGGTTAATTTTTGCCAACATTGGGGCTCCAATCCCTGGGTTCTGCCTTTTAGATATAGGGCCTCCTTCCCCTAGTCGCCTTTTGCAGATATTAGGGCATCAATCCTTAAGTTGCGCCTTTTAGACATAGGGCCTCCATTCCCTAGTCGCCTTTTGCAGATATTAGGGCATCAATCCTTAAGTTGCGCCTTTTAGACATAGGGCCTCCATTCCCTAGTCGCCTTTTGCCAAGATTAGGATTTCAATCACTGAGTTGAGCCTTTTTAGATATAGGGCCTCCATTCCTAGTCGCCTTTTTCCAACATTAGTACTCCAATCCCTGAGTTGAGACTTTTTAGACATAGGTCCTCCATTCCTTAGTCGCCTTTTGCCAACATTATGGCTTCAATTCCTAAGTTGAGCCTTTTAGACATAGGGCCTCCATTCCCTAGTCGCCTTTTGCCAACATTAGGGCTTCAATCTCTGAGTTGAGCCTTTTAGACATAGGGACTCCATTTCCTAGACACCTTTTGCCAATATTGGGGCTCCAATCCTTGAGTTGTGCCATTTTAGACACGGGGCCTCCATTCCCTAGTCGCCTTTTGCCAAAATTAGAGCTACATCCCCGAGTTGTGCTTTTTTAGACATAGGGCCTCCATTTCCTAGTTGCCTCTTGCCAACATTAGGGCTCCAATACCTGAGTTGAACCTTTTTCGACATAGGGCCTCTATTCCCTAGTTGCATTTTGCATACATTAGGGCTCCAATCCCTGAGTTGAGTTCTTTAGACATAGGGCATCCATTGCCTAGTCCCCTTTTGCCAACATTAAGGCTCCAATCCCCGAGTTGAGCCTTTTTAGACATTGGGACTCCATTCCCTAGTCGCCCATTGCCAATGTTAGGGCTCCAATCCTTGAGTTGAGCCCTTTTAGACATAGGGCCTTAATTTCCTTGTCGCCTTTTACCAATATTAGGGCTCCAATCCCTGAGTTGTGCGTTTTGAGACATAGGGTATCAATTCCCTAGTCTCCTTTTGCCAACATTAGGCCTCCAATCCCCAAGTTGCGGCTTTTTAGACATAGGTCCTCCATTCCCTAGTCGCCTTTTGCCAACATTTGGGCTTCAATCTCTGAGTTGAGCCTTTTGGACATAGCACCTCCATTTCCTAGATGCCTTTTTCAAACATTAGGGCTCCAATCCCTGAGTTGTGCCTTTTTAGACATGGGGCCTCCATTCCCTAGTCGCCTTTTGCCAATATTAGGGCTACAATCCCTGATTGTGCCTTTTTAGACATAGGGTCTCCATTCCCTAGTTGTCTCTTGCCAACATTAGGGCTCCAATCCCTGAGTTGAACCTTTTTAGACATAGGGCCTTAATTCCCTAGTCGCATATTGCAAACATTAGTGCTTCAATACCTGAGTTGTGTTTTTTAGACATAAGGCCTCTATTCCCTAGTCGCATTTTGCAAACATTAGGGCTCAAATCCGTGAGTTGAGTTTTTTAGACATAGGGCTTCCATTCCCATTGTATCCTTTTTCCAACATTAGGGCTCCAATCCCTGAGTTGCGCATTTTTAGACATAGTTCCTTCATTCCCTAGTCGCCTTTTGCCAATATTAGGGCTACAATCCCTTAGTTGTGCCTTTTTAGATATAGGGCCTCCATTCCCTAGTTGCCTCTTGCCAACATTAGGGCTCTAATCCCTGAGTTGAACCTTTTTAGACATAGGGCCTCTATTCCCTAGTCACATTTTGCAAACATTAGGGATCTAATCCCTGAGTTGAGTTTTTAGACATAGGGCCTCCATTCCCTAGTCTCCTTTTGCCAATATTAGGGCTCCAATCCCCGAGTTGTGCCTTTTTAGATATGGGGCCTCCATTCCCTAGGTACCTTTTGCCAACATTAGGGCTCCAATCCTTTAGTTGAGCCTTTTTAGACATAGGGCTTCCATTCCCTGGTTGCCTCTTGCCAATATTAGGGCTCCAATCCCTGAGTTGAACATTTTTAGACGTAGGGCCTCCATTCCCTAGTCACATTTTNCTCCATTCCCTAGGTACCTTTTGCCAACATTAGGGCTCCAATCCTTTAGTTGAGCCTTTTTAGACATAGGGCTTCCATTCCCTGGTTGCCTCTTGCCAATATTAGGGCTCCAATCCCTGAGTTGAACATTTTTAGACGTAGGGCCTCCATTCCCTACTCACATTTTCCAACATTAGGGCTCCAATTGAGTTTTTTTAGACATAATGCATCCATACCCTAGTCCTCTTTTACCAATATTAGGGCTCCAATCCCTGAGTTTAGCCTTTTTAGACATAGGGCCTCCATTTCCTAGTCGCCTTTTGCCGACGTTAGGGCGTCAATCCCTGATTTGAGCCTTTTTAGACATAGGGCCTCCATTCCTAGTCACCTTTTACAAACATTAGGGCTCCAATCCTAGAGTTGTGCCTTTTTAGACATAGGGCGTCAATTCCCTAGTCGCCTTTAGCCAATATTAGGGCTCCAATCCCTGAGTTGTGCCTTTTAGACATAGATCCTCCATTCCATACTTAACTTTTGCCAACATTAGGGCTCCAATCCCTGGGTTGTGCCTTTTAGATATAGGGCCTCCATCCCCTAGTCGCCTTTTGCAGATATTAGGGCATCAATCCTTAAGTTGCGCCTTTTATACATAGGGCCTCCATTCCCTAGTCGCCTTTTGCCAAGATTAGGATTTCAATCACTGAGTTGAGCCTTTTTAGACATAGGGCCTCCATTCCCTAGTCGCCTTTTTCCAACATTAGTACTCCAATCCCTGAGTTGAGCCTTTT
>MU769137.1:5366-35328 GCA_026770625.1 Nicotiana glauca
TTTACTTTGTATTATTTTATTACTGTTTTCTCGCACTTGTATATTATATTTGCACAGGTTAATTGTGGTAGGTCCTGTCTAGTCTCGTCACTACTTCGCCAGGGTTAGGCCAGACACTTACCAGCACATGGGGTCGGTTGTACTGATGCTACACTTCTGTGCCTTTTGTGCACAGATCAGGAGGCAGCTTACGGACCGCCGCAACAGTTCTAGACCCGGAGCCGACCTTCAGTCCAGAGACTCTCAGGTAGCTTAGCTGACGTCCGCGGGCTCGGAGTCTCATCTATGATATTTCAGTTTGTTTATTTGTATCGAGACAGACTCTTGTGTATTTTCTTTCAGACTGATATTTTTAGTACTCCTTAGTAGTCCGTGAGTAGTAACATCAGATACTGGGTAGAGGTGTATTTTGAAACTTTCGCATTTTTATATCGTTTTGTTAAAACTAAAGTCTTCCGCACTTATTTAATTATTGATAGAATAATATATTTTTGACGGTGGATAAAGAAATGTTGTATTGTTTGACTGGCCTAGTTACGTTAGTAGGTGCCATCACGACGCCCGATGGTGAGATAAATCCGGGTCGTGACATAACTTAACTTCTACACCACTTTTTTTCTTTTCGGGCTAAATTGTTGGATGTATATAAATGCGTGAATGTAAGATTCAACTACTATTAAAAAAATTGCTCAAAGATGAACCTGAAAGTCCTTAATTTATAGTTTCTGCTCGAACAAGGCGAAGTTTTGATGATGAAAACGTAGAATTGTAGCTCTTTTATAAAAAAATTTGGTATATAATTTAAAACATGAAATGATTTATACAAAATAAAATTATGTATAATTTAATGATTTATTAGAAAATAAAGACTCCTAAACCAAAAAGAAAATCAAATTGTACGTTTTTAACTAATATTTTTTTAAGAATTAATCTGTCAAAAAAAATTTAACCAAAGAATTTCCTACGATTTTTTCCTTTGAAAGTGAATAAAGTTTTTCTAAATTAGTTGAAAGACGAAACTTTTAGTTTGAGTTGAATAACAAAAACTTTCCAAGTTTTAGTTGAAAGTGTTTGAAATTTTAAATCTAAAAGAAACTGAAAAATAAAAGTTTTAAGTATTAGATTAATAATTAAATGATTGTTCCTAAATAGTAGAAAATTAATCAAATGACTATTCCTAAATATAGAAAAATAATCAAATAACTATTTTGTGTAGTGTGAACTCTATTTTAGAGAGGTAAAAAAGACGAACGATATTTTGCTAAGGACCTTCGTACTTTTAATATAATATAGATAGATTATTAAAAGGAGAGGAAAAAGCCTTTTTACTTAAGTCAAGTGGCAACCTAAAAAAATACCACATGGCATAATTAGTTATTTAGTTTATAATTAGTTATTGGTTATTATTTTTAAATTTAAATATATATAAAAATCAAAAAATAATAAAATAAAATAAAAAGATACCATATATATATTAATTGATTACTTTATTTGGATTAATAAATATAGATATCTTATAATTAAATAAAAAATAAAAAATAAATATATAAAAAAATAACGCTATAAAAAATGAAAAAAGAGAAGAACTACCCATTCAAATCGGGAAGTAGTTTCAATTGGAGTTTTAAAATAATTTTAAAATTAAAAAATAATGAATTACCAATTCAAATTTGGGAGTAGTTTCAAATGGGAGTTTTAAAAATTATTTTAAAATAAAAAAACTAAAATAAAGAAATTAAAAAACTTTTAAAGAAAAATACTAAATAAAGTAATATGCTAATAAATATTTCTATTAAAAATGTAATCTATATCTATATATTATTAAAAGGAGAGAAAAAAGCTCTTTCCTTAAGCCAAGTGGCAACCTAAAAAAATGCCACATATCATAGTTAGTTATTTAGTTTATAATTAGTTATTGGTTATTATTTTTAAATTTAAATATATATAAAAATCAAAAATAATAAAATAAAATAAAATTACCATATATATATGTATGTATATATATTGATTGGTTACTTTATTTGGATTAATAAATATAGATATCTTATGATTAAATATAAAAAACAAAAATAAAAAATAAATACATAAAAAAATAACTACCCATTCAAATTGGGTGGGAGTAGTTTCAAGTAATATGCTAATAAATATTTCTATTAAAAATATAATAATATTAAATATTAGATGATATAATAAAGAAAAATACATAACAAAAAATTTATTCAATACGCTCCCCGTGTAAGTCCCGACAGTTTAACAGAGATTTTATTCATTAAAATTCAAATAATATTATTAAGAACAATAGAATAAAATTTAAAGCAAAAAAATATTTCATCAGTAATAAATTATATATCTTCTCAAATATTACAAAAAGAAAGCGAATACTAAACAATGGCTAATATAATAAAGAAAAATATAGAACAAAAGTTATTGGTTATTAGTTTTGAATTTAAATATATATAAAAATAAAAATAATAAAATAAAATAAAAACTAACAAATATATATATATAATATATTAATTGGTTACTTTATTTGAATTAATAAAAATATAGATATCTTATAATTAAATATAATTAAAAAATGAAAATAAATATATAAAATAATAACTGCCCATTAAAATTGGGTGGGAGTAGTTTCAAGTTGGAATTTATAAATTATCTTTAAAAAAATAGCTATAAAAAAGTAAAGAAAAATAAAATAAAATAAAAACTACCTATTCAAATCGGGATGTAGTTTCAAGTTGGAGTTTTAAAATAATTTTAAAATAAAAAATGAATTTTAAAAAATATTAAATTACCAATTCAAATTGGGGATTAGTTTCAAGTTGGAGTTTTAAAAGAGACATAAAAAACTTTCAGAGAAAAATATTTAATAAAGTAATATACTAATAAAACTTTCTATTAGCAATGTAATAATATTAAATATTAGATGATATAATAAAAAAATATATATATAACAAAAAAATTATTCAATGCGCTCCCTGTATAAGTCCTGTTAGTTTAACATAGATTTTGTTTATTAAAATTTAGATAATATTATTAAGAACAATAGAATAAAATTTAAAATAAAAAAATATTTCAACAGTAATAAGTTTTAAATATTCTCATATATGACAAAAAGAAAGCGAATATTAAATATTGGTTAATATAATAAAAAAACATATAACAAAAAAATTATTTACTAACTATATAAGTACCTTTGATTTAATAAAGATTTCATTATTGGGTATATCGTATTGACAAATAAGATTACAATTGAATTTTATTAAAGCAATACAATCTAATAGGATCGAACAAGCCCGATCATAATTTAATTTAATTAATATTTTTTAATACTGATCGCGCATCGCGCGGGTACGACTACTAGTTAAAATTAATATGAAAAGATATGTTTACTCTATCTTCCCTTGCTTTTCTTCCCAAACTCTCGCTTCTCTCTCTGCATCAGATACATTGGAAATAGGTCGCTTTTAGTGGGACTTCATCTTTCTGCACATTGTACTCGATCAAACGATAACCATAATTATCAACCAATTTGTATGGTATATGCCCGTTCGCCTTGAGAAATATGAAGTTGCCCCACGTTGGTTTTCCAATCAAAGATCTCAAAGTTTGGAATCTTCATGATGTTATTCCATGTAAAGCCAGTTTTTCCATCTTCCTCTTATGCCCAAATTGAAATTTTCCCTTCGACCCTCCAGGAAATGCAAACACGATTAGCAAAAGGACGCAATTTCAGTATATCCCAATGCTTACTTGGAGATGTGTAATTTGACATCAACCCTATATGTAAATTATAAATATTATTATTATTATATATATATTTTTTTTTGTGAAAAGATACAAATAACGTTTGGTATTCTGCTACGTTATGGATCCTGAACTTCGAGTTCCAAGTTCAAAAATTAAGGACACTTGGTCCTGAACTTAGAATTACAAGTTCAAAAGTTAAGGACACTTGGTCCTGAACTTAGATTAACAAGCTTAAAAGTTAAGGATAATATGTCCTGAACTTACAATTACAAGTTCAAAAGTTAAGGACAATAGGTCCTGAAGCCCTAAACATAGGCTAACAAGCTCAAAAGTTAAGGACAATAGATCCTGAACTTAGACTAAGAAGCCCAAAAGTTAAGGACAATAGGTACTAAACAGAAACTAACAAGCTCAAAAGTTAAGGACACTTGGTCCTGAACTTACAGTTACAAGTTCAAAAGTTAAGGACATATAGTCCTGAAGTCCTGAAGTTAAGTTTAAAAGTTAAGGACATGTAGTCCTGAAGTCCTTAACTTAGAGTTTCAAGTTCAAAAGTTAAGACATGTAGTCTTGAAGTCCCGAAGTTAAGTTCAAAAGTTAAGGACATGGCAGAAGGGTATTTTCGTCCGGACAGTTAAAGTTTATTAAAGCAATGGTTCAAGACTAAAGACATTTTAAATAGTAGCTTAAAAATAAATATATGTGTAATTAGTGGCTAACCGTACACTTTCCCTTTTTTGGGAGAAGGTCATTTTCGGCTTCCATATTGGGCCTTGACCAATTATCCAATAGAGCAAACTTCATTATGAAAATTGCTAACCCATTACATTTATTTACAAGTTATAGCCAAAAACTTATTATATTGGCTACACACAAAAAAATATCGTTGACTTATTTGATTAACTTTTCAAATTGCAAAGTAGAGTTTTTAAACTATTCTGATCTACTACTCTTTATTATTTCTCTATTATAAATTGCTAAATTTTTACAAATGAATCAATTTTTTTATTTAACTCTATTTGATTTGCAGGATTTATTAGACAACTGAAAACTATTTCAAAGTCGATATTACTTCTTTTTTAATAACTAAAGAAATGGAGAAATGATATAAAATTTTCATATAATTAAAACCAAAAGCACAAACTTATGGTGAAAGTCTTAATTTCTCTCTCTCTCTTTCTTCTTCTTTCTTCTAAAGGCTTCGTCTTTATATTCATCTAATATGAATACGTGTCACATTTTGCTTTTTAAGGTCAAGTTGGATCATTTTGAATCAGTCTCATGTTTTATGGATAAAAATTAAAAGATGTAAAATACCCTTTAAATATTCATCAGAGAGATACTCAGTTTTTCAAATTACGAATAATGAGTTCCTTAAATTTACTAACACTTACAATTAGCATAAAGAAATTTATGCTTGTTTAATAGAAATTAAAAAATAGCAAAAAATTTAAATAAAGAAAAAACTAATTAGAGTAACACGAGTCTTGTGAGTTGTGATTCAATAGAATTACTTCAATCTGTTTGTCATATGGACCTATTGTTTTTGTTCATTACCGTTTTTTGATTTCTGTTTTAATAGAAACGTCAGCAGCTTCTTATTTATAAATTTTTATACAAAATAGTCTATACACGTTGGATAGAAAAGGTTAAGGTAATATATATATATATATATATATACACACACACACTACTACTACTACTACTACTATACAAGTAATATACAATAGATTGTCACTATATAAAATATACACTCCCTCTGTTTCAGTTTATGTGAACCTATTTCCTTTTTGGCCCGTTCAAAAAAGAATGACCTCTTTCTAAATTTGGTAATAATTTAGCTTAAACTTACAATTCTACCCTTAATGAAAAGATTTTATGACCACACAAATATTCTGGGCCCCTTTTTGACTTGTTTAGGACCACAAATTTTAAAAGTCTTCATTTTTTCTAAAACTCCGTGCCCAGTCAAACAGATTAACATAGATTAGAACAGAGGGAGTATATAGACTATCACTATATAAAATATATACAAAATAGACTGTCACTATATAAAATATATACAAAATAAACTGTCACTATACAATTTATATATAAAATAGACTGTCACTATATAATTTATATACAATAGACTGTCACTATATAAATTATATACAAAATAGACTATCAGTGTATAATTTATATACAATAGACTGTAACTATACAAAAAATATACAAATAGACTGTCATTATATAAAAAAATATACAAAATAGATATTTCGGGCTATTAAATATAATATGTTTGGGTCGGAGGGACATTTCGTGTCAATGGGGAAAATATGAGATATTAAAATTTTGAGGAGCTATAGAGGGTAATTTTCTCTAGCCAATATAAGATGTATGAAGGTAAAACGAGCACGGCCTAGCTAGTTTTCACACTAGTAATTAAAAAATAACTCACGCTTGTGATATTATTAAAAAATAACAAATATTTTGCTGAAACACAAAAAGTTTCAGCATAATATGCGGGATTATGGAGCTCATGCGTATAAATTTCCAGCATATTAGGTGTGTTTGGTATGAAGGAGAATGTTTTCATGGAAAATATTTTCCAAGGAAATGAGTTATTTCATCACTTATTTTTCCTTGTTTGGTTGGTGAATGGAAAACTTTTTCCGAATTTTTTTTTTATTGTGTTTGGTTAGAGAGTAGAAAATATTTTTTATGCTACCCCTCCCCCCTCCCCCAAAGTCTCTAAAAATTCATACAAACCCAAAGGAACTAATGTGTTGCTTTATCTTTTTACGCAAAAATGATGTTGAAATATTTACTCCATAACGATGAAGAAATACTCTTCTTTTGGTTGAATAAGAAAGTACTTTTTCAAAAACATGAAAATAAAATACTTATTTTATTGAAATAAAAGAAAATACTTTTTCTACATCCTGAAAAGATAATATTCATTTTGTTGAAATGAAAAAAAAAATTTTTTTACATCATGAAAAGAAAATGCTTTAATTGTTGAAATGAAAAACAATTACTTTTCCTACATGAATTTTTTTTTTTTGTTCCATGAAAAAAAAATACTCATTTGTTAAGATAAAAAAAACCTATCTATAACATGAAAAGAAAGTACTATTAATAATATATTTTATTTAGAGTAGTGGTGGGGCGGAGGTTGGGGTAGGGATAGGGGTAGGGGTAAGGGTGGGGAATATGGGGATGGATTGGTCGGGATGGGGAATATGGTGGGAAAGTAAAGAAGGAGTTTTGGAGGGAAATGAGTTCATGAGTAAAATATTTTCCAAAATATTTAGGCCAACCAAATATGAAAAAATTAAAAAATATTTTCCTTCATACCAAATACACCCATTATGTTGGAACTCCAGCACACAGAAAGTTCCAGCATAATATATGAGATTATGAAGATCTTGCATATAAACTTCCACCATATTATGATGGAACTCCAACACATTATAAAATTCCAGCATATTATGTTGGAAGATCACATGTGAAAAATTCGAACTCCGACATATTATGCTGCAATATTTTCGGACTTTTCAGAGTTTTTTTTTTAAATTTTATCTTTACATGAAAAATAGCTAAATTTTGATTACTTTTGTGATGACCCAAAAGGTCATCACTTGTTTTTAAAATAAATTCTGCGTTTCGAGGCCTCAAAAACTTCTTTTAGCATTATCTCGATTTGGGTACGCAGTCCGGGCGTGTAGTCGGAAAGCTATTATATGAAAATCTGTGAAAATGTTGAAATTTTGACTTAAAATGCATTTAAGCTGTCTTCGGTCAGTATTTTGGATAAACGGATTTGGACCCGTGATTTGACGGTCCCAGAAGGTCCATGGAAAAATATGAGACTTGGGCGAATACCCGAAATCGAATTCCGAGGTTCCAAGCCCAAGAAATAAATTTTTAAAGAAAATTATTTTCTGGAAATTTTTATGAGTTTTGAAAATGAAATGCATTTAGAACTTAATGGTATCGGACCCATATTCTGGTTCCGAAGCCTGGTAAAGGTATTATATATGAAATAAGATGAGTCTGTCAAATTTGGTAAGAAACGAAAATCGTTTGGGGTGATTCAGACCCGTAGTTGTGAAAATTCCTACTTTGAAAGTTTTGAGATTTTTCTTACATTTCTATGCTAAAGTCATTGATTAAGAGGTTACTTTGGCGATTTGATCACAAGGATAAGTTCATATGATATTTTTGAGTTAGTAACGTATGTTTGGTTTGGAGATCCGAGGGCTCGGGTGAGTTTCAGATGGGTTTCAGAGAGTTTTTGAACTTCTTAAAGCTGCAGGTTTTTGTTGTTCAGTGTCCAGGGATTTTATTCTTCGCGTTCGCGTGGGCCTACACGCGAACACGTAAGAAAAATCTCCCAGGTACCAGTTTTCCTCCTCGCGAACGCGAGGCTTGGGATGCGAACGGGAGGTTGTAGGGGGAGTACCCTTCGCAAATGCGTCCAGGCTCTCGTGAACGCATAGGCTAATGGCCTGGGCAGGGGGAAGGAAAAATTGTTCTACGCGAACGCGATCATCTGGCCACGAACGCAAAGGCTCTAGGAGCTGAAGCTCCGCGAATGCGAGCCATTTATCGCGAACGCGAAGGTCACTTAAGTTGGCTTCATCACAACAGGCCTATAACGAATGCGATGAAGGCCTGTCCAGTGATTTTAAAACAGAACCAAAACGAGACTTAACCAAAAATTTCATAACTTCTTCTTCTAAACTTCAAATTTGGTAATTTTTGAAAGGGGATTTCATCACCAATTCATAGGTATATAATCTTAGACTCATTTTCTTCAATATCCATTAACACCCATTAGATTTCTAGGCTTAAATTATGTTCTTAAGGGTAGAAAATTAGCGATCTGGGTAGAGTTAGGGCTTTTTGTATATTTAGGATTTAGACCTTGTTTTGGGATCGAATTTTGAAACTAATTATATATTCAGGTTCTTGGGTGAATGGATGATCGAATTTTAGTCCGAACCTCATATTTAACCAATCGGGACCGGGGTCAATTTTGACTTTCTGGGAAGAATGATAGGAAAGCTATAATTAAACATTTGAAATTGGATTGTTTAGCGTTTATTGATGTTATTAAGTCGACTATGTTTAGATACGATTATTTTGGAGCCAAACTCAAATGAAAAAGTGGTGTTTGAGGCTTGAGTTGGCCGTGAAAGTTCGAGGTAAGTGTTTGGTCTAACCTTATCTTGAGGAATTAGGAGTCGAGTCTTATTAATTACGTGTTAACTGTGGAGTATGATGTATAGGCATGGTGACAAGTATCTATAAGTCGGTGTCTAGCATGACCGCGAGTCTTGTATTGTAATTATTATGCCTCCGTTGTGGTTTATTGCACTTCGTATGAGAATTTTATTATTGTTCCCTTGCCGGAATATTATTATCATTATTGTTCCCTTGCCGGAATGTTATCATCATTATAGTTCCCTTGCCGAGAGGTTATTATTATCATTGTTTTCTTGCCGGAATATTTGTACTAGTATTTATTATTGCCTTGTCGAGATTCTTTGATTGGTGTTGATAAAAGAAATGGGAATGGGTTGCACGCCTGCAACGGTGATTTATGAAATGGGAGCTGGTTGCACGCCTGCAACAGTTATATATAAAATGGGAGCGGGTTGCACGCCTGTAATGGTAATATATGAAATGGGAATGGGTTGCATACCTATAACGATATTGTAAGAAATGGGAGCGGGTTTCACGCTTGCAACGGTATCACATGTAATGTGATCGGGTTGCACGTCTGCAACGGTATCACTTGTGTCTGTGTGCATGTTCTTCTATTTTCCTTATTTTGCTGGTAATTGATTTAAAATATTTTATATGTTTCTCTAGGGTCATTCTGTTACTACTTGTTACTCCCCGTAGCATGTTTCCCCTGTCCAACTTTAGTAGTAATTATCTGTTTCTATTTTTGATGTATACGATTTAACTGCACAGGTATTTGGTGGTCTGGTCCTAGCCTCGTCACCACTTCGCCGAGGTTAGGCTAGGCACTTACCAGTACATGGGTTCGGTTGTGCTGATATTACACTCTGCACTCTTTTGTGCAGATCCCAGTGCTGTTGACTTTGGACCGTAGATTGGGTGGCTACCTTCAGTCCGCGTAGAGATCCAAGGTAGACCTGCAGGCGTCCGCATTCCCTGGTGTCTCCTTCTATCTCTTTATCTCCGTTTCGTTTCCTTAGTTCAGAAACAGTGTATCGTTTATTTTCAGACTTTGTATGTAGTATTCCTAGATCGTCTGTGATACTGTGACACCAGTTCTGTGAGGTTGAGGTTCAAACTGTTGTATTGGATACATGTCCAGATATTCTACTGCTTTTCTTCCGCTTAAGTTTAAATTTTTCCGTTATTTTAACGTTATTGTTTTTAATTTTCAAAGAGTATAAAATGGGTGTAAATGTAACTTGTTAAATATTCAGCTTGCCTAGCTCATATTAGTAGGCTCTATAACGACCTCAAGGGGTGGGAAATCCGGGTCGTGACAACTTTAGAACTTGTGGCAATTTTTAAATGACCAATTGTAAATATGGCTATTTCTGTTTTTTTTTCCCCTTGTATGAAGGGCACCAGGTAGCCGCTTTTACGATTGGTATTTAAGTAATAACCATCATTGCAAATTATTTAATATTTAGCCACAACTTAATAAGCGGGTGGATAGTGCTTCTTTATAATCATCGGTTCCTCAAACTTCAGAACAATATGTCTATATTTTAAGTTCGGACTGTGTAGTTCAAACTTCTGGCTTGTGTCCTAAAGTTTAATTGTTGTGGTTCTAACTTCAGGACATTTGAGAAAAACAAATACGTAATAAAGAGAATAGGAAAGAAGCAACAATAGTAGTGGCCAATTTGATGTAGTTTTTTTACGAATTAAATGACTAAAATGATACATACATTTATAAACTTGTGTACTTAAGTTTGAATTCCACATTCAAACTTTAATTGGTACTCTTGTAATAATAAGGTGACGAACATGATATGAGAGCCATGCTTGGTTGCTAGATAAAATCCTAGTTGATGTAGAAGAGAAGCAGGCAATGAGCGAGAAGAAAAAGAAGTGAAGCAGGCAGTGTCTTTTTCTTAAGTATTGGCTAAAACTTAAATAATTTGTAAAACCTGGTTAAAACTTAAACAACTGCCCAAAAAATAGCTAATGGTGCACTTCGCCCAATATAGATAGTCCATGAATCCATTCAATGCTTGGATAATAAATTGGCTCCTCACAGGGGCATTTGCATCTATATCCGCTTTTTGTATCACGTTTTAACTTGTGTCTGAAGAAGTTTTATTTTGTGTCTCATACAACTGACACTAGTTATATGAGACTCCTTTTTGTTTCACAAATTTGTGGACCCCAATCTTACATTTCTGGGTCCACAGAAATCTAGGTTCACAAATTTGTGAGACAAAAATGAGCCTCATACAACTAGTATCAGTTGTATGAGACACAGAATAAAAATTTTTCTTATGCCCGCTTTGTAAAAAAAATTGCAAGCGTACCCGCTTTTTCGCATAACTTCAGCGTAAGGGGCTAAAGTAACAAAGGCAAGCACGCAAAATTTCAGCATTCTAGTAGACGAGCCTGAAGTAGCAAGTGTGATGAACCAAGTGTGCTGAAGTTTTTAATTATAATTGCTGAACTTAAGCATAGTAGCTGAAATTTTGTTCTCTATTTGCTAATTGCTGAAGTTTTTATTTTTGTAACTAGCGAACTTCATCTCTAGAGCTGAAGTTGTTGTTTTGTAACTGTCAAACTTCAGCTCTAGAGCTGAAGTTTTTGTTTTTGTAACTGGCGAACTTCAGCTCTAGAGCTGAAGTTTTTGTTTTTGTAACTGGCGAACTTCATCTCTAGAGCTGAACTTTTTGTTTCTTAACTGGCGAACTTCAGCTCTGGAGCTGAAGTTTTTGTTTTGTAATGTAATTGTCGAACTTCAGCTCTAGAGCTAAAGTTATTTAGTTCATTTGTAAAAACTTCAGCACTATATAAGCTGAAATTTTTGAAAAAGCTTTCTATCATACTAGATAAATAATCAGATTGCCAACAGTATCTAAATCATAAATTTTGAAAATAATAAACGTGAAAAGAACAAAATTATCATTGTCTACTGACTTACGTACGTGAAAATATTCATAAATTATTGTCTACTAACTTACTTAATTATTTATAATTTATTTTTAAATAATCTGATAAACATATTTACGACAATCTTCACATGAACTGAAGTTCCATAGCAGCACCAACAGCAGCAGAAGAAAAGAAGAAGAAGAAGAAGAAGAAGAAGAAGAAAACGAAGGATGAGAACGAGTAGGAGAAAGGGGGCTAAACTTATTTAGAAAATAAATACAAATTAAAAGATTTTAAAAAAATGAGTATCGGTGCAATTTTTACCTCCTCATAGGCGTACAAAGATAATGATATCTAGATTAATGTTTTGAAAAAGTTTCCTTCGAAGTCATCCTATTTACCCCTAGAGGCAATCATACCACTGAATATCAAATTATATTCAATCTCGTCAATATTACAATAAAACAATCATAAGATCTCGATACTTTTAAAATTTTACTCATTATCTTACGCACACACAAAAAAATGAAACCACTTGTATAGGTACATAAATTATATATCACAAAATAAAACTATAGGATAACACAAACAGAGAATGAGAATGAATTTAAATTTCAAGAAAATAAAAGAAAACATGCTCTCAATTGTACATTTTTCTTGCCTGGGAGTAATTTAGGGAGTTATCAATAAAAGAGAATTGTGATAAATTTTATTGATTGCATTACACCAACTCTATTGCTCTTTTATAGTTATTATTATAGACATAAAAAGGTATGTAATTTTTTATTTATTTGATGTTCTAATTAGCATAAGTTTTGTAGCATATGTTTTTCAAGACAAGAGGGGTTGCTCTGATGGTAAGCAACCTTCACTTCCAACCAAGAGGTTGTGAGTTCGAGTCTCCTCAAGAGCAAGGTGGGAAGTTCTTGGAGAGAAGGATGCCGATGATCTATTTGGAAACAGCCTCTCTACCCCAGAGTAGGAGTAAGGTCTGCGTACACACTACATTCCCCAGACCCCACTAAATGAGATTATACTGAGTTGTTGTTGTTGTTTGTAGCATAGGTTTTGAACTCTTTTCAGGCTAACAATCTTCAAAAATTTGTAGTAGTTGGTCAAAGTATGTGCGCAATCTAAACTGAGGGCTTGAACATCTATTGATCACATACCACAAGTTTTCTGCGATATATAATCTGTTAGGGATATAGTAGATATGCCATACATCTATTCTCATATTTGATGATTTGAACATATTTTTATAAACATTATTTGATATAAAAATATATGGCATTTGATATTTTTTTATCATAGTTATTATTAATTGTTCGATTAACTTGATAAGGTACTTGATTAAATTTTGAGATTTGTCATCGTGATGGAGATCATGGTAATGAGAGTGAAGTTTCTAATAATTTAATCTAAATTTGTTCTTGATCATAGGAGTAAGGTCTGCGTACACACTACATTCCCCAGACCCCACTAAGTGAGATTATACTGAGTTGTTGTTGTTGTTGTTGTTTGTAGCATAGGTTTTGAACTTTTTTCAGGCTAACAATCTTCAAAAATTTGTAGTAGTTGGTCAAAGTATGTGCGCAATCTAAACTGATCGCTTGAATATCTATTGATCACATACCACAAGTTTTCTGCGATATATAATCTATTAGGGATATAGTAGATATGCCATACATCTATTCTCATATTTGATGATTTGAACATATTTTTATAAATATTATTTGATATAAAAATATATGGCATTTGATATTTTTTTATCATAGTTATTATTAATTATTTGATTAACTTGATAAGGTACTTGATTAAATTTTGAGATTTGTCATCGTGATGGAGATCATGGTAATGAGAATGAAGTTTCTAATAATTTAATCTAAATTTGTTCTTGATCATAGGAGTAAGGTCTGCGTACACACTACATTCCCCAGACCCCACTAAGTGAGATTATACTGAGTTGTTGTTGTTGTTGTTGTTTGTAGCATAGGTTTTGAACTCTTTTCAGGCTAACAATCTTCAAAAATTTGTAGTAGTTGGTCAAGGTATGTGCGCAATCTAAACTGAGGGCTTGAACATCTATTGATCACATACCACAAGTTTTCTGCGATATATAATCTATTAGGGATATAGTAGATATGCCATACATCTATTCTCATATTTGATGATTTGAACATATTTTTATAAATATTATTTGATATAAAAATATATGGCATTTGATATTTTTTTATCATAGTTATTATTAATTATTTGATTAACTTGATAAGGTACTTGATTAAATTTTGAGATTTGTCATCGTGATGGAGATCATGGTAATGAGAATGAAGTTTCTAATAATTTAATCTAAATTTGTTCTTGATCATAGGAGTAAGGTCTGCGTACACACTACATTCCCCAGACCCCACTAAGTGAGATTATACTGAGTTGTTGTTGTTGTTGTTGTTTGTAGCATAGGTTTTGAACTCTTTTCAGGCTAACAATCTTCAAAAATTTGTAGTAGTTGGTCAAGGTATGTGCGCAATCTAAACTGAGGGCTTGAACATCTATTGATCACATACCACAAGTTTTCTGCGATATATAATCTGTTAGGGATATAGTAGATATGCCATACATCTATTCTCATATTTGATGATTTGAACATATTTTTATAAACATTATTTGATATAAAAATATATGGCATTTGATATTTTTTTTATCATAGTTATTATTAATTTTTTGATTAACTTGATAAGGTACTTGATTAAATTTTGAGAGTTGTCATCGTGATGGAGATCATGGTAATGAGAGTGAAGTTTCTAATAATTTAATCTAAATTTGTTCTTGATCATAGGAGTATTAATTTGGACATTAGTAATCCGGTTAGATCAATATTTATGTGATTGGCTCCATGAGATAAAGATTAGTTGATCTCATTAAATAAATCACATAGATAGATAATGAATATAGATATATGATTATTGAACCAACTCATTGGATAATTCCTAATTGTTAGAATTACTAATTGTTAGAATTACTATAAACTATCAATAGAATATTCTCTTGAAGAATGTGATATGAGAGTTTTATTTGACTTGAGATCGTCATAGTAATTGATAAGTTACTTATCGTGCTTTGATACTAGATATCTATGGCCCTAGTAAGATAGTTCAAAGGACATTGGGTACGATTAAATACTTGTTGAATTAGTGGTTGATCGAGATAGAATCTGTCCATAACGACCCGACCGATCGTTTCGAGAGTTGTAGCATCATTCCCCTATTTTCTGCTTCTTTTGCGTTCTACAACTGTATTATGACTTATCAGGGTAGTTGGTTAGGGTCCGGGGTGATTTCAAAATGAAGTGAGACACTTAGTCTCTTATTTGAAAGCTTAAGTTGAAAAAGTTGACTGGATATTGACTTATGTGTAAACAACCTCAGATTCGAATTCT
The DNA here is from genome assembly GCA_026770625.1 of Nicotiana glauca. Taxonomy (NCBI): domain Eukaryota; kingdom Viridiplantae; phylum Streptophyta; class Magnoliopsida; order Solanales; family Solanaceae; genus Nicotiana; species Nicotiana glauca. The sequence continues at coordinate 20,647 of MU769137.1, forward strand.
GATAGTTTTAACTCCGTTAGGTGATTTTGGACTTAGGAGCACATTCGGATTGTGATTTGGAGGCCCATCGTAAAATTTGGCTTGAATTGTTGAAAGTTGGAATTTTGAAAAGTTTGGCCGGGAGTGAATTTTTTGATATCAGGGTCGGATTGGATTTCAGGAAGTTGAAGTAGGTTCATGGTGCCATTTATTACTTGTGTGCAAAATTTGAGGTCAATCGGACGTGATTAGATAGGTTTTGACGTCGTTTGTAGAAATTAGAAATTGCAAAGTTCATTAGGCTTGAATCCAAGTGTGATTCGTGTTTTGATGTTGTTTGAGGTGATTTGAGGATTCGTCTAAGTCCGTATCGGGTTATAAGACTTGTTAGAATATTTAGTTGAGGTCCCGAGGGCCTCAGGTTGATTTAAGGTGGTTAAACGGACTTGATTTGAATTGGAAAAGCAACTGAAGTTTTGTTGTTGCTGGTGTAACCGCACCTGTGGAGTGGGAACCGCAGGTGCGAGCTCACAGAAGCATAGAGGAAGGTCGCAGATGCGGAGGCAACTAGGAGGGAGTGATTCCATAGAAGCGAGGCCAGGACCACAGATACGCGTTCGCAGGTACTGAACCTAGAGCTCAGGCGCGAGACCTAGGGGTTCAAGTGACTTCTGTAGAAGTGGCATTTTTCACGGCAGATGCGGGACCGCAGGAGCGGAGTTTTAGCTGCAGGTGCAAAAGGCCTGGGCAGAACATATAAATACGGGACTTCAAGATTTTTCACATTTTGGAACTCGAATTTTGGGGGATTTTGAAGTGATTATTGAGGTAAGCTCCTTGTGTCTATTTATCTTCGATAATGGTGTTTCCCCACTGATTTTGCACCTAATTGGTGGGATTTTGAAGTGAAATTTTGGAGTTTAGGACTTGAGAATTGCAGAGTGAATTTTGCGAATTTGGATGACCAAATGGTGTCGGATTTTGATAAATTTAGTATGGTTAGACTCATGAGTTAATGGGATTTTAGATTTTATGACTTTTCTCGGGTTTCGAGACGTGGTCCCCAGGGGCCGAATTACGCCATTCGGATTTTTGGGGTCTAATTTAGTAGTTTTCTTGTAGAATTGATCCCTTTAGCCTATATTAATTGTATTGTACTGCTTGTGGCTAGATGGGGAAAATTCAGAGTCCGACTCGCGAGGCAAGGGCATTTTGGAGTAGAGTTTTGTTCGGATTGAGGTAAGTGACAATTATAAATCTGGTTCTGAGGGTATGAAACCCAGGATTTTGTGTCATGTGATTATTTTGGATGTGACACACATGATAGGTGACAGACGTATGGGTGTGCACCGAAGGGATTATGACTTGGTCCGTCCTGTGAGACCGTAATGTTGAATAGCTTACTCTTAACTACGTGTCCCTCTATTTTATGGATATTTGACTGAAATTCATGTTAGAAATTATGCTTAAGCCATATGATATCACGGTTGGGACCCGTTGAGGTCACGTACTTGTTGAATTAGCTGCTATTTGTTGTCTTGTACCCGGTCATGATTTACTTGCGTACCATACCTCCATCTCTTCTTATTCCTTGTTGATACATGATATTATCTCTCTTTGGACTGATTTATACGATTTCTGAGAGCTCGAGAGAACTGGGGAGGTTGATGACTGAGTGAGGCTGAGGGCTTGATGGTGAGATATTGATACCATAACACGTGAGTTGTCCGTGCGGATCCAGATACTTATATTATATCACATGAGTTGTCGGTGCAGATCTTGATATGATATTACAACACATGAGTTGTTCGTACAACACATGAGTTGTACGTACAGATTATAGCTCTTGGGTTGTAGGAACCTCTCCGAAGTCTGCACACCCACAGTGAGTGCATGTACATATTTAGTGTGAGTATTGAGGGCTAAAGCCGAGTGATTTAGCTGTTGAGATGAGTTGAGTGACTGTTGTCCTGAGATATTGTACTTGCTTTTTATAAAATTGATTTAACTTAAACTGCCGGATTTGAAAGCATGTCTATTCTTTACTGAAATTACTAAAATGAACTGTATTTTATAGCTCATCACTGCTTCTCAGTTCCTTATTTTTTTCTGTTACTTACTGAGTTGGATGTACTCACGTTAATCTCTGCACCTCATGTGCAAATCCAGGTGTTTCCGGACATGGTGGACATTGAGCTGGTGCGTGGTCGAGTATCGGAGATTTACGAGGCAGCTGTCGTCGTTCACAGTCCTTGATCTCCTTCTTTGCTATCTTTCTTTCCTGTATTGACATTTAGACATAGACTCTTGTAGACATTTTTTTCTTAGACTAGTTGTCTAGATGCTCATGACTTGGCAACAACCGATGTTTGGGGCTATCTTTGCGTATTGTATTTTGAGTTTAACTCTTGTTATAATGAAAACTTTGTTATGAAAAAGTTTTTGGTCTATCTTTTATGAAATATCGAAGTAATTTGAAAATCGTCTTGCCTAGTACCATCGATAGGCGCCATCACGATAGGTTAGAGTTTTGGGTCGTGACAAGTTGGTATTAGAGCCTAGGTTCCATTGGTCTCATGAGTCATGAGCATGTTTAGTAGAGTCTTGAGGAACGGTACGAAAACGTTTGTACTTATCTTCGATAGGCTGCAAAATCCTTAGGAAACTTCACATTCTTGAATTCTTATCGTGCGAATTGTTTGATTCTGGTAACTAAACCTTTTTTATTCTATTCTCTTACAGATAGTGAGGACACGTGCTACTGGGGAGGACGAACAACTACCATCACCACTAATCGGGACAGCTAGAGGCCAAGGTTACGGTAGAAGCCGTGGTAGGGGCATAGGTACAACTCGCACAGCAGCTAGGGCGGCACCTGTAGATCCACCAGTTGCCTCAGTTCAGGATCAGGTCCCAACTGTGGATACGCCGGCCGGACTAGCTCAGGCACTAATTGTGCCTATTGTTATTCTAGGCCTTCAGGAGCCTTAGCTCACATTTTGACTGTGTGCACCAGTCTTGTTCAGGCGGTTTGTGTTCCAGCTGTAGCAACCAATTCTCAAGCTGGGGGAGGTGCTCAGACTACCGCAACCCACACACCTGATCGCAGAGACTCCAGACATCGGGGGTACCACCAGCACAGCCGGTTGCAGCTGCTCACGACTATGTGGTTCTTGTCATGCCTGATGATGAGCAACGTTAGATTGATAGAGTTTTGGGAGGCTCCAACCTTCATTTTTCAGTGGTGTAGAGGGAGAGGATGCCTAGGATTTCTTGGACAGATGTCAGGGGATCCTCCGTACAACAGGTATTTTGGAGACCACTGGGGGTCTTATTCATTACTTTTCAGTTCACTGGAGTTGTCTTCACTTGCTGGGAGACCTATGAGAGTCGTAGGCCTGTTGGTGTAGCGCCACTTGCGTGGCAGGAATTCTCCGTTCTCTTCTTGGACAAGTATGTGCCGCAGTCTCACAGAGAGGGGCAACGTATGTAATTTGACTAGTTGCGTCATGATGATATGACTATGATGTAGTTCGAGATGAGGTTTTTTGAGTTGTCCCATTATGCGGTTTGACTATTTTCCATAGATAGGGAGAGGATCAAGAGGTTCGTGGATGGCCTCACATTTCAGTTGCGGGTGCTTATGACTAGAGAGAGAGTGTATGCTGCTACTCTTGAGGAGGTTGTTGAATTTCTCGGGAGATAGAGTCTGTCCGTCGCCAGAAGTGTATTGAGAGGGAGGCCAAAAAGCCTCGTGGATCAGGTAGTTTTGGTGGTATTCCTTATAGGCATGCTCAGACGACTCGACCAGCTCATCGTGGTGCACCAGTCAGCCACGATTCTCACATTGCTCACTCAGGCAAGTCTTCATTTAGTGCACCACCAGCGCAGAGTTCTCACCATGCCTCATCTGCTCAGGTTTCTATGGGTGGTTCCACGAGGTATCAGGAGTAGCAGTTCTATAAGAAGAAAGGTTGTTTCGAGTGCGGGGATCTCAGTCATATCAAGAGATATTGCCCAAAGTTGTTGAGCGTGACTCCACAGTAGAGTTCTCGGCCGACGGCAGCAGCACCAGCAGCTACACCACCCGCTCAACCAGCTCGGGGTAGGGCCCAATCAGCTAGAGGCCGCCCTAGAGGGGGAGGCCAATCAGGTGGTGGTTAGGCCCGATTCTATGCTCTTCTTGGTAGACCATATGACATTGCTTTAGATGCAGCGATCACATGTATTGTATTAGTTTACCACATGGATGCCTCTGTATTATTTGATCCTGGTTCCACTTATTCATATATTTCGTCATATTTTGCTCATTATTTGGATATGCCACGTGCGTCTCTCATTTTATCTGTTCATGTATCCATACCAGTGGGAGATACTATTATTGTGGACCGTATATATCGATCGTGTGCAGTGACTGTTGGCGGATTGGAGACTATAGTTGATCTATTGTTGCTTGGTATGGTTGATTTCGATGTGATATTGGGTATGGACTGATAGTCTCCATGTCACGCTGTTCTGGATTGTCCCACTAAGACCGTGACAGTGGCGATGCCGGGGTTGCTATGGATTGAGTGGCGAGGTTTCTTAGACTATGTTTCCAGTGGATTAATTTCATACTTGAAGGCCCAGCGAATGGTTGGGAAGGGTTGTTTATTAGCCTTTGTGAGGATGTTAGTGCTGAGACCCCTACTATTGATTCTGTTCCAGTGGTGCGAGATTTTCCGAATGTGTTTCCTGCAGACTTATCGACATGCTGCCCGATAGAGATATTGACTTTGGTATTAACTTGTTGCCGAGCACTCAACTCATTTCTAATCCTCCATACTGTATGGCACCGGTTGAGTTGAAGGAGTTGAAGGAACAACTTCAGGAACTTCTTGAGAAGGGGTTTATTAGACCTAGTGTGTCACTTTGGGGTGCACTAGTTCTATTTGTGAAGAAAAAGGATGACACTGTGAGAATGTCCATTGATTACAGGTAGTTGAACAAAGTCACAACCAAAAACAAGTATCCTTTGCTGCGTATTGATGATCTATTTGACCAGTTTTATGGAGCGAGACTATTCTCCAAGATTGATTTGAGGTCAGGTTATCACCAGTTGAAGATTTGGGAATCGGACATTATTAAGAAAGCTTTTAGGACCTGATATGGTCATTATGAGTTCCTTGTGATGTCTTTTGGACTAACCAATGCCCCAGCAGCTTTCATGTATTTGATGAAAAGTGTGTTTTAGCCTTATCTCGACTCTTTTGTTATTTTATTTATTAATGATATCCTGGTGTACTCTCGTAGCCACGAAGAGCATGCTCAGTATTTTCGTATTGTGTTGCAGCGGCTGAGGGAGGAGAAGATTTATGCCAATTTCTCCAAGTATGAGTTTTGGCTCATTTTAGTGGCATTATTGGGGGACATGGTGTCCAATGAGGATATTTAGGTAGATCCAAAAAAGATTGATGCGGTTTAGTATTGGCCCGGATCATTCTCAGCTACAGAGATTCGGAGCTTTCTTGGTTTGGCTGGTTATTACCGTCGGCTCGTGCAGGGTTTCTCGTCTATTGCGTCGCCCTTGAACAAATTGACCCAAAAGGGTGCTCCTTTTTGGTGGTCGGATGAGTGTGAGGCGAGCTTTCAGAAGCTCAAGTCTGCCTTGACCACAACTCCAGTTCTAATTCTACCATTAGCTTCTGGTTCTTAAATAGTATATTATGATGCTTCTCGATTAGTATTGGGTATGTGTTGATGTAGGGGGTAGAGTGATTGCTTATGCTTCGCGCCAATTAAAGACCCATGAGAAGAACTACCTCGTTCATGATCTGGAGTTGACTGCTATGTTCATGCGTTGAAAATTTGGAGGCACTATCTCTATGGTGTGTCTTGTGAGGTATTTACTGATCATTGTAGCCCTCCAGCACTTATTAAAACAGAAGGATCTCAATTTGAGGCAGGAGATGGTTTGATATACTAAAAGACAATGATATTACTATTCTGTATCACTCGGGAAAGAACAATGTGGTGGCTGACACCTTGAGTAGGAAGGCAGTGAGTATGGGCAGTATTGTATTCTTTCCTGTTAGGGAGAAACCTCTTGTAGTTGATGTTTAGGATTTGGACAACCAGTTCATGAGATTGGATATTTCGGAGCCCAGTCGGGTTCTAGCTTGTGTGGTTTCTCGGTCTTCTTTATTTGATCGCATCAGAGAGCACTAGTACAATGATTCTCATTTGCTTGTCCTCAAGGACAAAGTTCAGCACGGTGATGCCAGAGATGTGAATATTGGTGAGGATCGGGTGTTGAGGATTCATGGCCGGATATGTGTGCCCAATATAGATGGGCTACGGGAGTTGATTCTTGAGGAGGCTCACAGCTCGCGGTAATCCATTCCTATGGGTTTTGCGAGGATGTACTAGGATTTGAGACATCGCTATTGGTGGAGGAGAATGAAGAAGGATATTGTTGGGTTTGTATCTGGTTGTCTCAACTGTCAGCATGTAAAATATGAGCATTAGAGACTGGGTGGATTGCTTCAGAAGATAGAGATTCCAGAGTGGAAGTTGGAGCAGATCACCATGGACTTTATAGTTTGATCCCACAAACTTTGAGGAAGTTCGATGCTATTTGGGTGATTTTGGATCGGCTGACCAAGTCCGCGCACTTCATTCCTGTGAGTACTACCTATTTTTTAGATCATTTGGTTGAGATTTACATTAGAGAGATTGTTCGCCTGTACTGTGTGCCAGTTTCCATCATTTTAGATAGAGGCATGCGGTTTACATCACAGTTTTCGAGAGCCGTACAGTGAGAGTCGGGAACTCAGGTTGAGCTGAGCACGACATTTCACCCTCAGACGGACGGGAAATCCGAACGCACTATTCAAATATTGGAGGACATATTACGTGCTTGTGTCATTGATTTTGGTGGTTCTTAGGACCAGTTTCTACCGCTCGTGGAGTTTGTTTACAACAACAATTATCAGTCGAGTATTCAGATGGCTCCGTATGAGACTTTATTTGGGAGGCGATATAGATCTCTGGTGTGTTGGTTTGAGCTGGGCGAGGCTAGGTTACTAGGAACTGACTTGGTTCAGGATGCTTTGGACAAAAAATTGATTCAGGAGCGGGTTCACACGGCGCAGTCGAGACAGAAGAGTTATGCTGACAGGAAGGTCCGTGATATGTTTACATGGATGGGGAGAAGGTTCTGCTGAAGGTTTCACCCATGAAGAGCAAGTTGAGTCCTCGGTTCAATGGGCCTTTTGAGGTATTTCAGAGGATTAGGGGGTGGCTTACAAGCTTGCCCTAACACCTATCTTGTCGAGTGTGCATCCAATATTTTATATTTATATGTTCCGGAAGTATATCGGTGATTCAACTCATGTTTTGGATTTTAGCACTGGTCAATTGGATGGTGATTTGACTTATGATGTGGAGCCAGTTGCTATTTTGGAGCGACAGGTTTGAAAGTTGAGGTCAAAGGATATAGCTTCAGTGAAAGTGCAATGGAGAGGTCAGCCCGTGGAGGAAGCTATTTGGGAGACTGAGCTGGAGATGCAGAGTAGATATCCACACTTATTCGAGGCTCCAGGTATGTTTCTAGACCTGTTCGTTGATGAACGTTTATTTAATAGAATCTGTATGTAATGACCCAGCCGGTCATTTCGAGAGTTGTAGTCCCGTTACCTCATTTTCTGCTTCTTTTGTGTTCTATTGTTGTATTATGACTTATCGAGGTAGTTGGTTCGAGTCCGGAGTGATTTCAGAATGAATTGAGACACTTAGTCTCTTATTTGAAAGCTTAAGTTGGAAAAGTTGACTGGATGTTGACTTATGTGTAAAACACTACAGATTCAAATTCTGATGGTTCCGTTAGCTCCGTTAGGTGATTTTGGATTTAGGAGCGCGTACGGATTGTGATTTGGAGGCCCATAGTAGAATTTGCTTGAATTGCCAAAAGTTGAAATTTTGGAAAGTTTGACCGAGAGTGAACTTTTTGATATCGGGGTCAGATTAGATTTCCGAAAGTTGGAGTAGTTTCATGGTACCATTTATGACTTGGTTGCAAAATTTGAGGTCAATCGTACGTGATTTGACAGGTTTTGATGTCGTTTGTAGAAATTAACAATTTCAAAGTTCATTAGGCTTAAATCCGAGTGTAATTTGTGTTTTGATGTTGTTTGAGGTGATTTGAGGATTCGACTAAGTCCGTATCGGGTTATAAGACTTGTTGGTATATTTGACTGAGGTACCGAGGGCCTCAGGTTTATTTCGGGTGGTTAAACGGACTTGATTTGAATTGGAGGAGTAGCTGAAGTTTGCTGCTGCTAGTGTAATCGCACCTGTGGAGTGGGCACTACAGGTGCAAGCTTGCAGAAGCGGAGAGGAAGGTCGCAGGTGCGGAGGCAGCTAGGAGGGAGTGATTCCGCAGAAGCGAAGCCAGGATCGCAGATGCACATTTGCAGTTACGGAACTTGGAGCGCAGGTACGAGCTCTAGGGGTTCAAGTGACTTCCGCAGAAGCAGTTTTTCACTGCAGATGCGGGATCGCAAGAGTATTATCCGCAGGTGTGAAAGGCTTGGACAAAACATATAAATATAGGACTTCGAGATTTTTCACTATTTTTCACATTTTGGAACTCGGATTTTAGGGGATTATGAGGAGGATTTTGAATTGATTACTGAGGTAAGCTCCTTGTGTTTATTTATCTTCGATAATGGTGTTTCCCCATTGATTTTGCACCTAATTTATGAAATTTTGAAGTGAAATTTGGGAGTTTAGGGCTTGAGAATTGGAGAGTGAATTTTTGGGATTTGGATGACCAAGTGGTGTCGGATTTTGATAAATTTAGTAAGGCTAGACTCGTAAGTTAATAGGCTTCCAGGTTTTGTGACTTTTGTCGGGTTTTGAGACGTAGGCCAGGGGAGGGTTAAGCCAAATTCGGATTTTTGGGTCTAATTTAGTAGTTTTCTTGTGGATTTGATCCCTTTAGCCTATATTAATTGTAATGTACTCCATGTGGCTAGATTCGGGACATTCAGAGGCCGACTTGCGAGGCAGGGGAATTTTGGAGTAGAGTTTTGCTCGGATTGAGGTAAGTAATAGTTATATATTTGGTCCTGAGGGTATGAAACTCCGGATTTTGTGTCGTGTGATTATTTTAGAGGCGACACACATGCTAGGTGATGGGCGTGTGGGCGTGCACTAAAGGTATTGTGACTTGGTCTATCCCGTGAGACCGTAATATTGAATAGCTTACTGTTAACTACACATTCCCTCTATTTTATGAATATTTGACTGAAATTTATGTTAAAAATCATGGATATTTGACTGAAATTTATGTTAAAAATCATGCTTAGGCCATATGATATCATTGTTGGGACTCGTTGAGGTTGTGTACTTGTTGAATTAACTGATATTTGTTGTCTCGTACCCGGTCATGATTTTACTTACATACCATACCTCCATCTCTTCTTATTCCTTGTTGATCAATGTTATTATCTTTGTTTGTGATGATTTATGATTTTTGAGAGCTCGAGAGAACTGGGGAGGTTGATGACTGAGTGAGGCCGAGGGCCTGATTGAGAGATATTGATACCATAGCATATGAGTTGTCCGTGCGGATCCAGATACTAATACTGTAGCACGTGAGTTGTCCGTGCGGATCTTGATATGATATTATAGCATATGAGTTATCCATGCAGCACGTGAGTTTTCCGTACGGATTATAACTCTTGGGCTGTAGGAGCCCCTCCGGGGTCTGCACACCCCCAGTGAGAGCAGGTACCTATTGAGTGTGAGTGCTGAGGGCTGAGAGCCGAGTGATTGAGCTGTTGAGATGAGTTGAGTGATTGTTGCGCTGAGAGGTTGTACTTGCTTTTATTTGTTGTTGCATTTAGATGATATTTGTCATCGTTATGAAATTTTTGGAAGACTTTATATCCGCTTTACTTGAACTTGAAACTATATAAAACTGATTGACTTAAATTGCCGAATTTGAAAGCATGTATATTCTTTGCTCAAATTATTTAAATGAACTATACTTGTATAGCTCGTCACTGCTTCTCAGTTCCTTATTTGTTTATGTTACTTACTGAGTTGGATATACTCACATTACTCCCTGCACCTCGTGTGCAGATCCAGGTGTTTTTGAACATGGTGGACATTGAGCTCGTGCGTGTTCGAGTACTAGATTTATGAAGTAGCTGCCGGCCTTCGTAGTCCTTGATCTCCTTCTTTGCTATCTTTATTTACTGTATTGACATTTATACATATACTCTTGTAGACACGGTTTTCTCAGACCGGTTGGATTCTCATGACTTGGTGACACTCGATGTTTGGGTCTATCTTTCCGCATTGATTTGAGTTTAACTCCTGTTTTTATGAAAACTCTGTTATGAAAAAGTTTTTGGTCTATCTTTTATAAAATATCGAAGTATTTTGAAAATTGGATTGCTTAGTGCCATCTGTAGGCGCCATCATGACAGGTTAGAGTTTTGGGCCGTGACATTGTCAATTCTTGACAATGAGTTTAAGCTCCATGTTGTCATGAATTATAAATTACCAAATTAAGACCTTGGATATGCAATTGAATGAAGGAAGAAAAGAGTTTCTTAGGTCATTCAATGGTCAATTATATTTGACATGAACACATAGTTGGTTGCTTATTAGGATTTGACAGTTAAACCATATCCTAATAAATTGGTTCTTGGGAGTAAATTGTATGCTTCATTCTATCCGATCATTATGGAGTATTTCTATACGCCACCCTTGATCGCTATATTGATGTAATCAATTATTACTTGCTTATTATTGAACTTATGAGCTCGCATACTAACGAGTGTTCTGATCTTTATTAAATACTTTATATGTGATAATTAAATTAAAGAATTTAATTAGTCAAATAAATTAGTTATTAATCCAAATAAAATATTATTATATTCTTTGCTATCAGATATCACGACCAAAATCTCAACATGTCGTGATGGCGTCTGTGACATTACTAGGCAAGCCGGCAATCACCAAATAACTATGCATTTTAAATTAAAAGCATGATATAATAAGTTTAATAGTAAAAATATCATAATAACCGATACGAACAATTGCGACTCAGCTATAAAATCCCAAAATCCTGGTGTCACAGAGTACATGAGCTACTAAGTGTCAACAAAGACTAAACCTGTGACGACCCAAAGGGTCATCACCTATTTCCTCACTCGTTCCGTGCTTCCGAGAACTTGAAAATCTCATTTTTACTTGCCTCGATTTGCGTGCATAGTCCGGACGGATAGCCGGAAAGCTTTTATGTTGAAATATGTAAATTCTGTGAAAAATTTGAAGAATTTTGATATTAATATGATTATAGTTAACTTTGGTCAACATTTTTCGTAAACGGACCTGGACCCAAGATTGGACGGTCCCGGAAGGTCCGTAGAAAAATATGGGACTCGGGCATGTGACCGGAGTCGAATTCGGAGGTCTTAATCCCGAGATATAAATTTTTCCGTGAAATTATTTTTCTGAAATTGTTAAGGAAAATGGAAATGAAAATTGATTAAAGGACTATGGTATCAGGCTCATATTTTGGTTCCGACGCCCGGTACAAGTCTTATATATTGTTTAAGCGCTTTCTGTGAAGTTTGGTCGAAATCGGACGTCGTTTGACGTGTTTCGGACTATAAGTTCCAAGTTTGAAAGTTTATGAAGTTTAGAAGAAAAATCATGAGTTTTGAGGCTTGATTCTATGTAAATGATGTTATTTTGGCGATTTGATCGAGCGAGCAAGTCCGTAGGATGTTTTTGAGGTTGTGTGCATGTTTGGTTTGGAGCCCCAAGGGCTCGGGTGAGTTTTGGATAAGCCACGAGTTGCATTTCACATGTTTTTAAAAATCTGGTATGCTGGCTTCTGTGATCTTCGCAAATGCGAAGATGGGGCTCGCAATTGCGAGTACGCAAATGCGAACATTGAATCGCAATTGCGAAGCTGGTGATTTTTGCATGGGATTGCAAATGCGATCTTCTTCCTCGCAAATGCGAATCAAGGAAAACTAGGCCAGATCGCAAATGCGATCAAATTGACCGCAAAAGCGAAAGGGACCAGATCACAAATGCGATCAAGACTTTGCAAATGTGAAGTCCGCACCTAGGCCCAGTGTTCGCAAATGCAGACTAGAGCCTCGCATTTCCCAACCTGCATTGTTCGCAAATGCGAACCTAGGTTCGCAATTGCCATATCCGTAGCCCAGCAATTTTTAGACTTAGTAGAAATTTCATCACTTTTCACCATTCTTTCAAAACCCAAACACCATAGGCGATTTTTCAAGAGCAAACTTCATCCCAAATCACTTGTAAGTTGATTTTTACTCGATTCTTTCAATCTTTAACATCATTAAACATGTTTTCCACTTGAAATCAAGGATTTTCATGGGTGAAATTGTGGTTTTTGGGTAGAACCTAGGTTTTCTATAAATTGGGGATTTGGACCTCGATTTGAGGTCCGATTTCAACAAATTACATATTTGAGTTCGTGGGGGAATGGGTAACCGGGTTTTGGTTCGAACCTCGAGTTTTGACCACTTGGGCCCGGGAGTATTTTTGAAATTTTTGGGAAAAACTTGGGAAAATCATTTTTATGCATTCAAATTGATTCATATAGTGTTTATTAAATTAATTGAACAATTTGTGATTAGATTCGAGTGAATTGGAGGTGGAACCGCGAGGTAAAGCAATAGTTAAGGATTAAGTGGATTTCAAGACTTTGAGGTAAGTGTTTGGTTTAACCCTAGCTTGAGGGAATAGGAGTTGAATCTTGTTGCTAATTGCTATGTGATCGAGTACGATATATAGGCATGGTGACGACTATCTATACATTGGTGTCTAGCATAACCGTGAGTCATTATAATGTGATTACCATGATTTGGTTGTGAACTCCGTGTTTATTGGAGAAATTCTATATGTTGTGAATAACATGTGAACAGTAAAATAATTATTTGATTCCTGGGAGCATTGGCTCGAATTGTGATACGAATATTGAAAGTATATGAAATGACTGGATGATTTGGAGCGTTGGAAAATGGTAGAGTGAATGATAAGATAAGAAAAGTAAGAAAAAGAAAGCGTTGTTGATTATTCCCTTGCCTGGACGTTTGGTTGAACTTGTTGGATTCTTTTCCCTTGCTGGGATTTTTGTCAAATGTTTGCTTATTGTTATGTCCCTTAATTGTGACTGTTGTTTGGGGAACCAGAATGTTAAATGATATTGAGGAGAGGGTTGCGCGCCGCAACAATGATATATCAGAGTTGGGTTGCGCGCCGCAATGGTGATACCTAATAAATGGTATGGGTCGGCTTGCACGCCGCAACAGTGATATTTGTGGAGCGGCTTGCACGCCGCAACAGTGATATTTGTGGAGCGGGTTGCACGTTGCAAAAATTATTGATACCATGTGTTTGTATTGAGAATTGTTTCCTTGTTCATTATGAATCTAAGTTGTTCTAGTTTGTTATTTGGGATTACTGTTGAGATTGTATCTCCCCATAGCATGTCTCCCCCTCCCATGTTGTTAATTGCCTTGTATTCGATGTTTCGTTGTATATTTATAACTGCACAGGTTTATGTGGTGTCCAGTCTAGCCTCGTCACTACTTTCCCAGGGTTAGGCTAGACACTTACCAGCACATAGGGTCAGTTGTGCTGATGCTACACTTCTGTGCATTTTTGCACAGGTCCAGGTTTTGAGGAGCAGCAACAACAGTAGTACGGGAGCAGGATTTCATTGTAACGAGACTGAGGTAGCCTTGCAGGCGTCCGCAGGCCCGACGTCTCTTCTTTATGTTTTTCTTATTTGACTGTTGCCTCATTGTTTCGAGACAGACAGCTATTGTATTTCTTTCAGACCTTTGTGTTTAGTTTATTCTTAGAATTTCATGAGTAATGTGATACCAAATCTTGGGTAGAGGATTTATTTAACTGTTCCGCATTTTTTGATTCGTATTTATCAGACAGACTTCTGCTATTGTTCTCATTAGAATTAATATTTTATATTGATGCTATAGACTGTTAGGATAATTGTTTAATGATGAAAAGGTAAATAAGTTGGCTTGCCTAGCTACTACGAGTAGGCGCCATCACGATCCCGATGGTGGGGAATCCGGGTCGTGACAAGTTGGTATCAGAGCACTAGGTTACATAGGTCTCACAACTCACAGACAAACTTAGTAGAATCTGAGGGGTAGGTGCGGAGACGTCTGTACTTGTTTCCCAGAGTCTATTGAGTTAGGACAAAAAATCTCTCATTTGTTCTTTCTTGTCGTGCGATTTGTTTTCTCAAATGTTGATTGAATTTCTACTCTGGTCTTTCGCAGATGGCGAGAACACGCGTTCCTCATCCACCGATCAGCAGTCCGAGCCCCAGGCAGCTCCCTCTAGGGGCAGAGGACGTGGCCACGCTAGGGGCCGAGGTAGGGGCAGGGCCCAGCCACCAGCAGCAACACCAGTGGCAGACCCTCATGTTGGCCTTGACGAGGAGGTTCTGGCCCCAGACCAGACAGTTCCGTTGGGCCCAACTCAGGTCCCAGAGGGGTTTATTGCTACCCCAATTCTCCAGGACACCTTGTTTCTGTAAGGCTCCGAAAAATATCGCTAAGTAATTTAGGATTTCGTAGTGTCACACAGGCTTATTATAATATTCTTATATACTATTAACATGGTGGA